>JAXQQM020089612.1:0-35684 GCA_034641835.2 Pinus albicaulis
TATACTTTGGGCCTGACGGTGAAATACTTCCACCTGGTTTAATTTCGATTGAAGAAATCCCACAAGACGAGACACCTTTAACTCCAACCCATTTTGGGGAGGAACTTTACCTGTACGAGTCTTTTCCTCAATCACCACCCTCTACTTTTGTTGATCATGTTCCTTTTCAAGCTCTCGTCAATTCAAAGGGGTATAATTTTGGCCAATTAACTGTTCTGTAACCAGCTCCAAAAATAGAAGAAAAGAGATATCAACACCTTAGAAATAAGCCACTTTGAGGGGGAAACCTCCAATACATTACATAAATGAAAAATTCTTGGATGATACAATTTACAAAACCTCCTTTCTATATATAGGAGTCCATGTGGCCATAATGTAATCCTAGTGGGCCACAATGTAATCCTAGCCGACCTAACAATAATAATTTAAAGGCACAATAATAACAAAATGGGGGTTACAAGGGTATAATAATAAGAATAAGGGGGTTACACTAATAACAATAAGGGACTATACTAGTAATATAGGGACCTAACATGCCCCTCTCCTTCAAAAAAGTGTTGTCCTCAATGCTTGAGTAGCTCTGGGTGCTTCTGTATAAACTTCTCATACTCCCATGTAGAATCTTCAGTGGGTAAGTTCTTCCACTTGATGAGATACTCTGAAATTGATCGATTCCATAGCTATCGAGTCCTTGTTTCCGTGACCGCTTCAAGTTCCAATATGATTTTTCCTTCCTCATCAAGTTCTGGCAATATTGTTTGAATTGGAAGATTTTCACCTATAACCTTCTTTAAGCATGAAACATGGAAAATTGGATGCACTCGTGAAGAATCAGGAAGCTCCAATTTGTATGCTATAGTACCAATATTTTGCAACACCTTGTAAGGACCATAGTACTTTGGCGATAATTTATTATCCTTCTTAGCTTGCTTGAGGGACATTTGCTTGTATGGTTGTAGTCGTAAAATACCCAATCTCCTAGATCAAAACTTCTCTCACTGCGATGTTGATCTGCTTGTTGTTTCATTCGATTTTGTGCCAAATTCAGGTTATCCTTTAAGAGTTGGAGAACTTCTTGCTAATGCTCGATGTGATCTTCCACTGCTTGAACCTTCGAATTTTCCCTTAAAGATGATGTGATGGATGGTGAATGATATCCATAAAGTGCCATAAATGGGGTCATTTTTGCTGCAGTATAGAAGGAAGTGTTATACCACCATTCAGCAAGAGGTAACCACTTGACCCATTGTGTTTGTTTATCAGACACAAAACAACGAAGATATCCTTCCAAACATTTATTTACTATCTCAGTTTGACCATCAGATTGAGGATGATAAGATGAGCTATGAGCTAATTGAGTACCCAAACAAGAAAATAACTCCGTCCAAAAAATTCCAGTAAAAATGGGATCTCTGTCGCTCACAGTAACCCTTGGGCTTCCATGTAGCTTTTGAATTCTGTCCATAAATGTAGTAGCAACTGTACTTGCTTTAAATGGATGAGATAATGCACAAAAGTGTGCATACTTGGTAAGTCTATCAACTACCACCATGATGACACTCTTTCCTTCGGACTTAGGTAAACCCGTGATAAAATCCATTGAAATCTCCTCCCAACGTTGACTTGGAATGGATAAAGGTTGTAGAAGTCCTGGGGTCTTAATTGTTTCCACTTTATTCTGCTGGGAAACCAAACATTCCGCCACAAACTTTCGAATATCAGATTTAAGGCCATCCCAAAAAAATTCTTTCTTCACCCTGTGGTAAGTTTTTAAAAATCCTGAGTGTCCTCCTAAAGGAGAAGTGTGCAATTCCAGAAGAATCTTTTGTTTTAGTTGGGAATTCTTACAAAGATATAAGCAATCTATGTACCATAAGGAATCATTTTTCCAACTAAATGTATCAGATGTACTAGGATCTTGCTGCAACTTTTGAATGAGTGTCCATACATCTTTGTCCTTCTTCCATTCATCTCTTGCTTCAGTTATCCAATCTGGCTGGATAATAGAAATGGCACAAAGCAATGCTTCCACCTCTTCATTCTTTCTTGAGAGTGCATCTGCAACAACATTAAGCTTTCCTTTTTTGTATATTATTTCAAATTCATAACCCAACATCTTTGTGACCCATTTTTGTTGCTCTTCTGAAGATATTATTTGTTCCAAAAAGTGTTTAAGACTATCATGATCAGTTTTTACCTTGAAGTGTCTTCCCATTAGGTAAGTTCTCCATTTCTTTAGCGCATGTAGTATTGCTAAGATTTTCTTCTCATAAATGGGTTTCTGTAAATACTTTCCTTTGATTGGACGACTTTCAAAAGAAATGGGTCTGCCTTCCTGCATTAAAACAGCACCAATTCCATTTTTTGAGGCATCACATTCCACAATAAAGGTTTTTGTGAAGTCTGGCGTAGCTAAGACCGGTGCTAGGCACATTGCCTCTTTAAGATGTTCAAAGGCCTTAGTTGCTTCAGGAGTCCATGAAAATGCATCTTTATTCAATAATGCTGTTAGAGGTGCTGCTATTCTCCCATAATTTTTAACAAACTTACGATAATACCCTATTAACCTGAGAAATCCTCGCAACTGCTTTATGGTTGTGGGGACTTTCCATTCCTTAATGGCTTTAATTTTGTTAGGTTCTACTTTAACACCCTCATGAGATACAATATGACCCAGATATTCCACCTCTTGTACTCCAAAGAACATTTGGATATTTTTTCATATAATTGTTTCTCCTGCAATAGTTTGAGCACCCTGTCAACATGTTCAACATGATCCTTCCAAGACTTGCTATAGATTAGTATATCATCAAAAAATACCAGCACAAATTTTCTAAGGAAGAGTTTGAAAATGGAATTCATCAACCCTTGAAATGTAGAAGGTACATTGGTAAGGCCAAAAGGCATGACCAAAAATTCATAATGATCCTGATGATTTCGAAATGTTGTTTTTGGAATATCTTCAGTCTTCATTCTAATTTGATGATATCCTGAACGAAGATCCAACTTGGTAAAATAAATTGCTCCATGTAATTCATCCAATAATTCATCAATCACAGGAATCGGAAATTTATCTTTAATGGTGAGCTTATTGAGCTCCCTATAATCCGGACACATTCGCCATGATCTATCCTTCTTGTGTACCAATACTACAGGAGCAGAGAAAGAACTTTGACTAGGTTGAATTATACCTGCCTCTAACATTTATGTAATCATACGTTCAATTTCGCTCTTTTGGACGTAAGGATATCTATAAGGCATGATGTTTGGAGGAACACTTCCTGGAATCAAATGAATAGCATGATCATGATCACAAATAGGTGGGAGTCCTTTGGGAGTTTCAAACACCTTGGAATGATTGTCCAAGACTTGTTGGAGATCTGCAGAAATAGATGATTTTGATGTTGGAACTTGTTGTAGACAATTTTGTCACCCCTAGAGACAGCCTAGAGTTGCTATAGACCAGTGCCTAGGACATATTAACATAATAGAGAACACACAATATAGCTTGGGTTGTCAATCCAAATGCTCTCCTGTTATCTCTTGTTAGAACAAGGAAATAAATTTGAATGGGACCAGAATTCCACAGAAACTGTCACAAGGAAAGGATATTGCAGAAACAAAGTGCAAACTTCCAATAGAAAAGCATCAGACAGCTAAGAGACAATTTACTGCAAAGAGGGTCGATTCAACTAATATACCATAGAAATCAGATATCAAAAAGTATGTAATGAAAGAAATAATAAGAAAATACCAGCTGACATTAGACTGATACCCAGATATACAACAGAACCATGCATGGGCTTGTCAATTCAAGAATCCATACATAACCCTGGCATTTTAAAAGCACCCTCCTAATACAACTGATATAGCAAAAAATATGGATGAAGTGAACGTGGAATAGCATATCATGCTTGGGCCTCTTTAAAGTGCTTGAATAATCCCAGAAAGGGCATCAGCTAGGATGAATCCTTACTGCAAACTAGTGAGCCACTCGCATTCCAACAACATGATACAGGAAGAAAATAAGTGAAAGGAAATGAAATTCTATATTAACACATAAGAGAAAATTACATACTGTGGGATACCAAAGTCCAGAATCCTCAATACAGATATAACTCCTCCTCACTGAGACCCTATGGGCTCTGAGCTCTCATTCAGAAGTTTCACAATTTGAGTTACAATAGCTCTTGCACTGCACCATTTTTCTGATGAAAGACTGGAACCCTTACAATGTCCTTCCTCTGGTCTTTTATAGAGGAAGAATATAAAAAATTAATAAATGAAGTAGCTGAAAGCATTTAATTGTTTTATTAAAATACAATGGCGAGAAAGAGCCCGCCCATTCTGCTGAATGACCATGCTGAGGTGTGTGTGTACTCTGCTGCCGGCTTGATGAAGTAAATGCTGTGGGTGAAAATCTTCTCCGGGGCTTAGCATAAGGATGCAATTATTTAGATGATCTATCCTTTTATGGGAGGAAATATTGCTGCAAAAAGACCTGGAGGATATGATTTTAAAACACTTGTACTTTTGCCTCTCCTCCTCTGAATCCACGCCTCAGATCTTAAATGCTTGGAGGCTAAGTTTCTCGAGCATTCTCTGATATTTTGTTGTTGCTCCATTAATATCCCTATCTGCAGAATCTTTATTTTAAACTTCTCTGGAGGGTTCGGCAGATTTTAGCTCCCGCTTTCTTTAATGGAAGTCATATCACAGCGGCTTCCCGGAGTTTGCTTCATAAATTCTCCCCAGAAAATTAGTCCTTTGATGTGTTCTCGGCCTTTGCAATGATTGCTACAAATTATGATGATTATCCGTCGCCGGGAACCTGCAAAAATCCACGAACATATTAAAGTAAAACAGACTTAGGGGTGGTGGATGCGGCGATGATCATGGAGTGGTGATGTAGACTGGGTGAGACAACGAGAAGACGAGGGGCGGCTGCAGGAAATACAGTGGAACAATGAAAAATGAACTGGCGGAGGTTTATAACAGAGAATCATTGAAATGCAACGAATGAATAGAATATATGAATGGCGGAGGTAGAACGCGGTGAACACGTGGACGCACTAAAAACTAAGTGGAAGAGGTGACGTGGAGGTGGACCGGGGTACGCATCGCAAATCGCAAATCGCAATCAGGAGATGGGGTGATGAGCGGAAAGTGCGAGGGGCGGAAAGTGCGATGGAGGATATGAGATGGACGCGATCGCATCGCAAATATTTGCGATGGATCCATCAGGCGTAAACAACAGAATATGAGAATGTGACTATGTGATTTGCGACCGGGCGGAACGATCGCATCGCAAGTTTTTGCGATGGGTCGGTTGAACCAACCATATGAAATGCGATACGCGATGAGTGCGATCTGCGATGGAAGAAGTGGCGGGTTATAAATATAACATAAACTTTATTTCTAAAGTTTACGGGACATGAAAAATGGGAAGTGGTTAACACGGTGGGAAAGTGGGTTTTGAGGCCCTTTTAATGCATTTTAAGGCCTAGGAAGGGAAACAATAAGCAGAGTATGGAGGTTTTTGGCTACGATTGCAGATTTGAAAGGCTTATGAGTAGTGGAAGGCCAAATTTTGAATGGAGGGGCTGATATGTACAACATTGGCTCCATCTAGGGACGGTGTGTTCATGTTTGGATGCGTCGAGAACCTGCAGAACACTAATTATTTACATGCATACTTTGATCTTCTGCTTTTCCAACATTTTTCTTCAAAAATTATCGGCGCACTCATCAAATCAAAATTAAAACGAAACATATATACAATATATTACAATCAGGCTTGCTCTGCCTGAATCAAAATTGAAAATAGGGCTTGAGGAATTGGCCATTCATAGGGGCATCCAGCACATCGCCCTGTAAATTCTCCAATATGAATGTATTATTACCTTTCTGTTCCACAATCTTGAATGGGCCAAACCAAAGTGGATCGAATTTAGCATGCTTTCCTTTTTCGGCCCTTCTGGCATCTCACCTGAGAACCAGATCACCAATCTGAAATTTCCTATCTTTTCCATGCTAGTCAAAAATATGTTTCATTTTCTCTTGGTATTCTGCCAGTCTCTGATCTACCTGGGCTCGGGTTTCTTCCAATTCAACCAATTGATTTATTCTTCTAACCATATCATTTGATTCTTCTTGGCTTTCCTGCATAAAACGTGCCACCGGTAAAGCCAGCTGCACAGGGAATACTGATGCTCGTCCATAAACCAGTTCATAAGGGGATTTCCTAGTTGCTCTCTTACTGGTTATTCTATTTGCCCATAAAGCGAACTTCAATTGGGAATCCCAATTCCTTTGATTCTCATTGATTGTTTTCTTCAAGGCCCTCACCAATGTTTTGTTGGAGGATTCTGCCAAGCCATTCCCCTGTGGATAGTAAGCTGTGGAGGGATTCAATGTAATGTTGTACTGCTGGCAGAAATTTACAAATTTCGCAGACCTGAAGGCCTGTGCATTATCAGTTACAATTCTAGCAGGACAGCCAAACCTGGATATGATGTTTTCCTCCATGAACTTGATGATTACAGTATCTGTGGCATTTCTTGCAGGTATGGCTTCCACCCATTTTGTAAAGTAATCTGTGGCTGTTAGTATCCATTTATGTTGGCGACTTGATGGGGGATGTATCTCTCCTATAAAATCTAATCCCCATTTCTGAAATGGTTGATTTACATGGATTGGGATCAGAGGTAGGGATGCTAACTTCTGTCTTTCTACAAATCTTTGGCACTTGTCACATGCTCTGACCCAAGCAAAAACGTCTCCAAATAATCTTGGCCAGTAAAAGCCAGCTTTCAGGATTTTGTGAGCTGTGGCCCTCCAGCTGTAGTGTCCTCCACAGATTCCTTCATGGAATTCTATCATTATATTTTCTACTTCATCTTCCGTAAGGCATAATAGCAGTATACCTGAAGGATCTCTCCAATATAGCTGCCCATTAGCAACTATGTATTTCTATGATTTCATTCTTACAGCTCTGTATCTTACCTTATCACAACTTTGGGGGTGACTAAGTGTCAAAAGATATTCTACTATTTCTTTGTACCAAGGACTAGTGAGATATTTTATGTGTATCTTTTGAGTGGCCATCTCTAGTCCTTGCTGCTCTTTTCCTTTCTCAGACTCTTCATTTGTTATCATGGACAAATTTATACCTAAAGCCTGATGGTTTGATTCAGATAAAATTTTAGCAAGGCCCTGACCTTTAACTAGCTTAGTGGGCCTTATGTCTAGATCATACTCCTGTATTTTTGCAATCCATCTTCCTCTCTTGCCCTCACTATCTCCTTGAACAAGGATATCTTTGACAGCTATTGTAGGGACATATGCAGTAATGTGAGATTGCAAAATATACATCCTAAAAGCCTTGAGGGACTTCACTAGAGCATAGGCTTGCTTCTCTAGTATATTATATTTCAATTCAGCATCATGAAGCACCTGGCTGTAAAAAGAAATGGGTTGCTCGTACCCATCTTCATTCTTCTGTAGTAACACTCCAGCTACTATATGAGGTGAAGCAAATGGAAATATCATAAATGGCTTGGTATAATCTGGTCCAGCTAATACAGGGGCTTCTGCAAAAGCCTTTTTTATCCTAGTAAATGCATCTCTAGACTCCTGGGACCATTTTACCTCATTGTTCTTTTTCAACATATCAGTTATATGCCTAACTATCTCAGCATAGTTAGGAATAAACCTCCTCAAAAACTTGATTCGACCTAGAAACACCTGCACTTCTTTCTTATTCCTAGGCAGAGAAATACCATTTATGACTTCAACTCTTTTAGGGTCTATTCTAACGCCATCTTTAGTCACAATGTGCCCTAAAAGATTGCCTTCTTCTAATGCAAATAATGAATTTTGAGGATTGAGAGAAAGGCCATACCTTCTACATTTTTCGAAAGTTCTTCGTAAATGTTCAATGTGTTCATCATCACTCTTGGAAAACACCATAATATCATCAAGGTATACTACCAAAAATTTGTCCTGTTCACCAACAAAAGTAATATCCATCGCCCTCTGGAAGGTAGCCCCTGCATTGATCAGCCCAAAAGGCATTCTGGCATACATGAATGTTCCCCAGGGGGTGGTGAATGCAGTTTTATTCTGATCTTCTGGAAGTACAGCCACTTGATTATAACCAGAGAATCCATCCATCATTGACATCCTGGAGGCTCCTACTACCTTTTGCAAAATATGGTCCATCTTTGGCAGTGGGTAGTTATCCTTCAAAGATGCCCTGTTTAGGTTTCTGAAATCTACACACAGCCTTATTTCTCCATTTTTCTTTCTAACAGGGACCAAATTCGCTACCCATTCAGAGTACCTCAATGGTACGATAATTTTGGCCTTCAACAACTTTTTGATTTCTTTTTCAATTGAGGGGAGCAGCAGAGGATTTATCTGTCTAAGTTTCTGCTTATAAGGCTTTGCACCTTCCCTCAATGGAATCTTGTGCTGCATTATACTAACATCGTAGGTTTTCAGGTCCTCATAGGACCATGCAAATACATCTTTATATGACCGAAATAATTTCAGATATTTCTCCTTGTATTCCTCCGAGACTTTCTTGGACAATTTCACAATTTTGGGCTCAACATCAGTGCCCAGATTTAAATCTTCTACCTGATCTTCTTCTACTATTTTACTTGGCTGCAGTGGGATATCATTTTTATCAAATAATCTTTCTAGAGGCACTAGCCCTCTGGGTATCACATTTCCCTTTAATTGCAGCACTTTACTTCCTGCCATTTTCTCTTCCCATTTGTTTTCAGCAACGCTCTCGGTTTCATCTCCTTCACCATCATCAATCTCCATATTTGAGAATTCTCCAACTGTTTCTAAAAATTTCTTCATTTTTTCTTCATCCTCAAACACTTGCCAGTGTTTAATATTATCTGGAATTGATGGTCTATAACGTACCTCAACTTCATACCTCAGGAGGGGATTCTGAGGAGGACGAAATGTACTCGCAGCCACAGCAAGAGAATCTGCCATTCTGTTTTGCTCCTGGGGCATGAATTGTATGTTAAATGCTGTGAAGAAATTCTCCACCATGTCCCACACTTCATTTCTATATGCTCTCAGACGAGGATGCTTAGTCTGGCATTGATTTTTGATTTGTCTGACCACCAGCTCAGAATCTCCCAACGCTTTTATACATTGAATGCCCATGTTTCTAGCTGTCTGCAGTCCCAATAACAGTGCTTCATATTCAGCTACATTATTTGTAGCTACATACTCCAATTTAAAGGACAGTGGCACCCATTTTCCTGTAGGAGAAATTAATAATACTCCGGCTCCATTACCTTCTCTAGAATTTGCTCCATCAAAATGCAAAGTCCAGATTCCATCTCCATGCTCTTCTGAGGGCTATTCAGCTCTTATTTGACAAAAAGAGGGTTCATGAGCAAAGTCTTTATCTTCTTCAAACATTAAGCATGAAAAATCCCCTTCCTGACTGTAGATTGGTGAATTTTCAAAGCTATCAGCCTTAGTTACCATTTTAACAAAACGAGTTTCTCTATATAATCTCCTTTCCTGGCCTCCAAAGACAAGGGACAATGGCATATGTTAGGTCCATCTTGATTGACCCACCAATTTTTGTCCCCCATGATCTTGAAAATAGCATGCCGAAGCGGGCTGGGATATCAGCTACCACAATGTCCATTACAACACTTTTTGCAGGGATTTGGGCCAGGTTGACTACCAAATCTTTAATCATTCCTAAACATTTGACTCTTTTGGAATCAAATGAGTAGAGATCCTTATATGGGCGTGTGATTTGCAGTCCTAACTGTTCTATGACTGACAAAGGCATAAGATTATGGGAGGCCCCAGAATCTAACATACAATTGTGTAACAGTAGGTCATGGATTACTAGAGAGACATAGAAAGGAGGAGTAGAGGGATCTATCTCCTCGACATGAGGGCCAAAGACTACCATAGGTCTCTCTTCTTGAAGGTTTAAACTATCTGGAATAACTAGTACTTCTGGAGAAAGCATAAAAGAGGCTACTTGAGATTGATATGCAGGTTGCTTCAATAATTCAGTCAAGGGGACTGGGATTTTAATTTTCTCAAGCTCTTTTTGTAAACTAAAGGCAGAAGGGGAGGATTTCTCTATCACAATTTCTTTTGACGCAGATTCAGCATTAGGAGGATTGACTATTTTTGAAGAGGACGGAATTTGATCCTTAGATTGCAAAGGAATGCTCAGAGGGCTCTTACCTTTGTCAGTGACCTTCTGCGTTGTTGATCCTTTCTGAGCTGATGCTTCTTTCTGAGATGGCTCTTCTTCCTCCTGAGTCCGAGTCCTTTTCCTGGAAGATCTGAGATCGTATTTTCTATTGAAGTGTGCTTGCATGAAATCGGAAAATTGTTTACAATAATGATCAATCTCTGCTTCTTCTTCTTCTCCTTGCACTGGGCATTCCATTTCATCATTATTTGAGAAAGCAAGATTTGAATCTTCTAATTCATAAGCAGCATCTTCAGTGGAGTCATCTGCTGGACCTTCCAGGTACAATGGGTGTGGTACTTGATCTTGTTGTTCTTTTGGATCTCTTGGCAAGATCTGCAGTGGTGGTCTTTTATACTGGGGATTGTATCCTCTGTTTGGGGCATTGTAGAAATTCTTGGGGGCTGATTTCTTAGCTTCCAATTCGAGCTTGACCATATTCTTAATCATTTTGCTTATTTCATCCATCTTGTCTGCATCCTTATCTTGATTAGAGGTGGAAACCTCTTCTTTGCCTCTCCTTCTAGTATCTTGTTCAGCTTTTCCCTTTAATTTTCCAGTGGAGGCAAAGTTTGCTTCTAGCTCAAGAGCATCTGACTGAGCATCATCTAGAGTGGCAGGTTTTCTTTCTCTGAGGGAGAAGCCAAAATCTGAGTCAAAGGCTGCTATGAAAACAACCTTAGCAGCGTTCTGGTGAGGCTTCATATCAGTAGGAAGATTCAGATACAACTTATTAAATCTTTTGATAAACTCTGCTACCCCTTCATTATGTTTCTTCTTTAAAGTATTGAATTTGGTTAAGCACATTCCATGATCTTTCTTTGCTCCCCATTTTCTGAGAAAAAATTCTTCCATTCTGTCCCAGGTATCCACTGAGCGGTCTGCTAACGTTTTAAACCATTTTCTAGCTTCACCCTCAAGAGATTGGACGAACAACCTCAAGACCACGTTCAAATGTTCAACATTTAAATTCTCGGCAAAGGAACAGAAGAGCTCAAGGTGTTTCTGAGCATCTATCTCGTTTTCACCATTAAATCTGGGCAGAATCTTCAAATAATCCTGTGGCATATTATTCTGCACTTGAGGTAAGGCCAGTGGAGCATATTTGTTCAGCAGGAAGGCTGGAACATTGGCCATTGGAGGAGGTGGGGGTTGTACAATAGTTTGATTTACAAATGGGGGAAGAGGAGGAGGAGGAAGTGGAGTATGAATAACAATGGGAATATACTGTACAGAAGCTTGAGGTGTAGATGGAAACATTTCACGATTAACCGGAACTACTTCTGTGACTTCTTTAACTTCCTCAGCCTCAGGAATAGGATAAAAATTTTCTTCAATTATGGCACGTCCCCTAGGTGGACTATCTGAGTAATATTCGGGATTTTCCTCAGCCAAGTTGGGATTTTCTGTTTTGATTTCTTGAGAAGAAGCGGATGGATGATCTTCTACGGAATATTCAGGGTTTTCAGCACAAGCTGATTTCTTCTCTTTCCAACTTCTTTTACGAATGATCCTTTCAGGGTCAGACACGGAAAATGTTTTCGTTTGCGTTTTATCTGACCTCAAATGTGGCTTACGAGGAGCCAGGACTACCAAATAGATTTATCAAACAAAGAACAGTGGAGTTGCCAAGGTGAGGGATATGCAACTCTTCAACTCTCTGTGCTCACCTGATTAGAGAGTGAATATGATTTGTCGAGGCCCAGGGAAACTGATATTCTCAAATTTGTCCCAGGCAACGGCGCCAGAAAGATGTTGTAGACAATTTTGTCACCCCTAGAGATAGCCTAGAGTTGCTATAGACCAGTGCTTAGGACATCTTAACATAATAGAGAACACACAATATAGCTTGGGTTGTCAATCCAAATGCTCTCCTGTTATCTCTTGTCAGTACAAGGAAATAAATTTGAATGGGACCAGAATTCCATAGAAACTGTCAGAAGGAAAGGATATTGCAGAAACAAAGTGCAAACTTCCAATAGAAAAGCATCAGACAGCTAAGAGACAATTTACTGCAAAGAGGGCCGATTCAACTAATATACCACAGAAATCAGATATCAGAAAGTATGTAATGAAAGAAATAATAAGAAAATACTAGCTGACATTAGACTGATACCCAGATATACAACAGAACCATGCATGGGCTTGTCAATTCAAGAATCCATACATAACCCTGGCATTTTAAAAGCACCCTCCTAATACAACTGATATAGCAAAAAATATGGATGAAGTGAACGTGGAACAACATATCATGCTTGGGCCTCTTTAAAGTGCTTGACTAATCCCAGAAAGGGCATCAGCTAGGATGAATCCTTACTGCAAACTAGTGAGCCACTCGCATTCCAACAACATGATACAGGAAGAAAATAAGTGAAAGGAAATGAAATTCTATATTAACACATAAGAGAAAATTACATACTGTGGGATACCAAAGTCCAGAATCCTCAATACAGATATAACTCATCCTCACTGAGACCCTATGGGCTCTGAGCTCTCATTCAGAAGTTTCACAATTTGAGTTACAATAGCTCTTGCACTGCACCATTTTTCTGATGAAAGACTGGAACCCTTACAATGTCCTTCCTCTGGTCTTTTATAGAGGAAGAATATAAAAAATTAATAAATGAAGTAGGTGAAAGAATTTAATTGTTTTATTAAAATACAATGGCGAGAAAGAGCCCACCCATTCTGTTGAATGACCATGCTGAGGTGTGTGTGTGTACTCTGCTACCGGCTTGATGAAGTAAATGCTGTGGGTGAAAATCTTCTCCGGGGCTTAGCATAAGGATGCAATTATTTAGATGATCTGTCCTTTTCTGGGAGGAAATCTTGCTGCAAAAAGCCATGGAGGATATGATTTTAAAACACTTGTACTTTTGCCTCTCCTCCTCTGAATCCACGCCTCAGATATTAAATGCTTGGAGGCTAAGTTTCTCGAGCATTCTCTGATATTTTGTTGTTGCTCCATTAATATCCCTATCTGCAGAATCTTTATTTTAAACTTCTCTGGAGGGTTCGGCAGATTTTAGCACCCGCTTTCTTTAATGGAAGTCATATCACAGCGGCTTCCCGGAGTTTGCTTCATAAATTCTCCCCAGAAAATTAGTCCTTTGATGTGTTCTCAGCCTTTGCAATGATTGTTGCAAATTATGATGATTATCCGTCGCCGGGAACCTGCAAAAATCCACGACCATATTAAAGGAAAACAGACTCAGGGGTGGTGGATGCGGCGATGATCATGGAGTGGTGATGTAGACTGGGTGAGACAACGAGAAGACGAGGGGCGGCAGCAGGAAATACAGTGGAACAATGAAAAATGAACTGGCGGAGGTTTATAACAGAGAATCATTGAAATGCAAAGACTGAATAGAATATATGAATGGCGGAGGTAGAACGCGGTGAACACGTGGACGCACGAAAAACTAAGTGGAAGAGGTGACGTGGAGGTGGACCGGGGTACGCATTGCAAATCACAAATCGCAATCAGGAGATGGGGTGATGAGCAGAAAGTGCGACGGGCGGAAAGTGCGATGGAGGATTTGCGATGGACACGATCGCATCGCAAATATTTGCGATGGATCCATCAGGCGTAAACAACAGAATATGAGAATGTGACTATGCGATTTGCGACCGGGTGGAACGATCGCATCGCAAGTTTTTGTGATGGGTCGGTTGAACCAACCATATGAAATGCGATACGCGATGAGTGCGATCTGCGATGGAAGAAGTGGCGGGTTATAAATATAACATAAACTTTATTTCTAAAGTTTACGGGACATGAAAAAGGGGAAGTGGTTAACACGATGGGAAAGTGGGTTTTGAGGCCCTTTTAATGCATTTTAAGGCCTAGGAAGGGAAACGATAAGCAGAGTATGGAGGTTTTTGGCTACGATTGCAGATTTGAAAGGCTTATGAGGAGTGGAAGGCCAAATTTTGAATGGAGGGGCTGATATGTACAACAGAACTTCTAGTGAGCATAATTGTGCAATTACACCTCATTGTTATTTCTTTAGAAGCTTTGTCATGAGATTAGAGCTTATTATCTTTCCCGGCTTCCCTGCAATACCCCATAATTCGACTTCCTTTCCTTCTAAAAAAAATTTCAAGAAAATTTCTTGAAAATTAAAAGCTACTGTCCCCAAATATTGTAACCATTGTACTCCTAGTACAACATCAGCACCTCCCATAGGAATGGAAAGCATTGGACTAGTCGATACATATTCCCCCATGGTTAGCTTGATATTATGGCATTTTCCAAAGAAATTTATATTTCCTCCATTTGCAACCATTACTTGACATTCTGGTGCTGGGTATAGGAAACAATTTAATTCCTTGGCTACCTTACAATGAATAAAATCATGGGTGCTACCTGAATCAATCAACACTATTACCTTTCTCTTCTTGATTTGTCCTTTTATCTTGAGAGTTTGAGGAGTGGTAATTCCTGCCAGTGCATTACACGATATGGTTAGATTCATTTCTTCCTCTTCTGGGGCTGGTTCCTGGTGTATATCCTCTTCTTGTTCATTTTCTTCTTCCTCTTCACAATCTATGTAAAATAATTTCTTCTCAGCACACTTATGACCTTTAGTGTATTTGCTATCACAACTGTAGCAAAGCCCTTTGCTCTTTTTTCTTCCAATTGTTGTGGTGTCAACCTTGTAGGTTGTGGAAATCTAGGCGTAGCAACACTTCCTTCTTTATAGAATTGAGTGGTAGGCTTCCTTGTCGCCATTATTTTACATTCAACTTTTCTTGCCAACCTGAATGCCTTCTCCAATGAATCAGTTCCAAAACACGAACTTCATGTTGGATGTTATCCTTTAAAGTGCCTATGAAGAGATCGATCCTGTGTTCCTCTGGAATATCAGTTACCCTTATATTCAATTTTTGGAAGTCCTCAATGTGTTGCCCCACTAAACCCTTTTGTTTGAGATTTATCAATTGGCTAAAGAAGATGTTGCTCTTTGTATCCTCATAATGTGCTATCATTTCCTCCGTAAAAATTGACCAAGTGACAATTTTTTTACGGGAGCAAAGCCATCGATACCATACAAATGTATTTTGTTCTAAATGTAAAGTTGCAATGCGTACATTTTGTGTTTTTTTCACATTATGGAGATCAAAATATTGCTCCATCTGTAGTATCCATGTTACAGGATCCTTTCCATCAAACTTCCTCATATCCATTTTTGGAATATGGTGGTTCTTCCCGCCAACATTAAATTTTATGAAATCACGATTAACATTTATTTTGTTCTCATCATGAGTTTCCTCTACTATCTTTTCACCATTAGGAAACATTTCTTGTATCAACTTTGTCAAACCTTCTATGTCCGCTTTTAGATCATTCTTCATGTTTTCCATTTTAGCTTCCATGTCATCCATCTTAGATTCCATGCCAGCTTCCATGCCATCTATCTTAGATTCCACGCCTTTCTTCAAACCATCCATATTATTCTTCACACCATCCATCTTTGCTTCCACGCCTTTCTTCAAAACTTCCATTTCATTTTTTGCTGCTCTTTGCGAGAGCAAAATTTGGTGCACTTGCTCTTGTAATTTTGATAGATCATGTTGCAATTCTTCATCTTCATGAGTCATAGTAGAGCCTTCTGAAGGCTTAATGGGTGTTGAATTATTTTTACGTGGCATTTTTTAGAACCCAATACCTATGACTATCTTACAATATGCCCTTGGAATAAATTCAAATTGATTTTTCAAACAAGACTTATGCAATTCAGAAAAAAAAAATACACACCTTTTTCTTGCTTTTGTGGAGCTCGATATTGAAATTGTATTATCTATGTGATTGCAGCTCTTCAATATTTGAAATTCATCCCTCTGAATTCTCTTTTGAATGCCACAAGTTTGACCTGATTTGGATTCTCCAAGACAAAGTTATGTCCAATCTCCCACAATGACCTAATTATGGACCTGCCTGGTGAGAGCCAACTTGTAATGACTACGGTCATTGTTTCGTCTTTCGCCTTGGCTGATAGCCCAGAAACTTCAGTCTGTGTACTTGCGACCACTTTTTACGGCACTTCAATCCAATGCCCAGAGAGAGAGTTATTGAATTTTTCCCACGATCACCTCTTTGAGATGAAATTCAGGAGCCTGAAAAAGCACTACCTTCCACAGATCATATCTCCAAAAATATTGGGAACCAAGCTCTGAAATTTTTTGACGAATTTCCTCAGGATTTCAGCTTCGCACCATATGAATTTCAGATTCTGAACCTTCGTAGAAAAACGTTATAGTAAAAAAAAATCGACGATGACTTGTTTGACCTGTTTAGGAGCTTGAAAAAAGACCTAAATTCCACAGATGATATCTCTGAAAATATTGTGAACCAAGATCTGAAATTTTTAGAAAAGCTTCCTCAGGATTGCAGCTTCACACCCTAAAAATTTCAGCTTCCGAAACTTCGTAGAAAAAAAGTTATAGCGAAAACGACGAAGGACCTCACAGAGCAGCGAAACCCCAGAATCCAAAGCTCTGATACCAAATGTTGTGTAACCAGCTCCAAAAATAGAAGAAAAGAGATATCAATGCCTTAGAAATAAGCCACTTCGAGGGGGAAACCTCCAATACATTACATAAATGAACAATTCTTGGATGATACAACTTACAAAACCTCCTTTCTATATATAGGAGTCCATGTGGCCATAATGTAATCCTAGTGGGCCACAATGTAATCCTAGCCGACCTAACAATAATAATTTAAGGGCACAATAATAACAAAATGGGGGTTACAAGGGTACAATAATAAGAATAAGGGGGTTATACTAATAACAATAAGGGACTATACTATTAATATAGGGACCTAACAGTAACCATGCCTGAACCAACATCTTCGGTTGGGCCATCTGTTCCAATTACGTCAGTGTTTGCCCTCGCTACCCCGTCGATGTTCACAACTTCACCAGAGTCATATTTTCATGGTGGCCCTATGGTCCCATCAGGTTATAAATCATTATCTAGAATTTTCTCTGGAACATCTTCAAGGCCATGGACTTTACCAATGTCATCATCCGGTATTTTAACTAGTAACCCTATAGTTAGTACTGAACGACATGATTCTTTATACACATCATCGGGGCAATATCAAGCCAGTCCTTCTGGGTCTAGTCCATCCAGTAACATATAAATTGGACTTCCACCATTTGGTGAGCAATATTTTCCGTCTTATTCTCCTCCTTATGCTGGGGGGCAACCTTTGGTCACCCACTATGACAATACTGTGTCACTTTTTGGTCAAACTAATGTCCAAATGAATGTTTGTCAGTGGTATCCCACTCTGGCTATCCAACCACAAATGGTTGTACATTCATATCAACCGATTCAAACAGTCACACCCACAACATTTCCACTTGTTAATACATCTTTACCCTTGTTACAAAATCCAAATGTTGTACAACAACCTTTTCAAATGGGTCCTTCTTCTCAATACTCTCAAGTTTTGGGACCACAGAATCCAAATCTTTCGGTTAATTTACAGTAACAGCCTGTACCTCGCATTATTTATTCACAAGTTGGTTTACCATTTTATGGGATTTCACAGCCACAACCAGGTTATACTTAGCCTCAACTGAATCCAAGTTATCCTAATTTGGGTTATAACATTGGTGGACAGACCCCTTGGCAGCCTCAGGTGCAAATGCCTCAAAATTCATTTCAACAAGTATCATATCCAGGTTTTGGTCAATAGATTCCGCAAGCGTTTGCTTATCAAAACAACCCCTATCTTGCTTACCAGCAGCAGATTCCTTATGCTGGTGCCAAAAGATCTATTGCTCAAGAAATTCCATCATACCCTGGCTATGCTTAACCTGACCTTAATCAATAGTTTCCCTTTGTCACAACTTTAGAGTTACCAGATTTAAACTGGTTAACCAATGATCTTGTTGACCGGATAAATCAATCTTGCAGACAAGATCAATCTCCCTAGTACCAAAAGGTAATCTAGCAACAAACAGCCAAACAAACCTATCTTTCTCTAGACATATGCGATTTACAAAAGAATATTAAAAAGGTGTTAAGGTCTTAACGTAGATCCAATGCTTGTTCGAATTAGTTTTCCTTCGATCACTTGAAGGAGTTATCTTTAAAGACCTGCAGTCACAAAAAAGAAAACATTAAATAGCACCTGTATAGTAAATATTATAAATCATGCCTATCATGGTGATCAAGAAATCCATGAAATAAACAGTCAATTAACAGCTTATTGAGAAAAATGAATTCATTTGTATTAACTTTAAATGAAAGAAAACCTTACAACCTTAGCCTTGATGTTGAATAGGCTTTCCTGGGGTCTGAAGCAGGAATCTCCTCTACTCTGACAAGCCTTGCACTCTTCCAACTGAGACAGATAGAGGTATGTGATCTTTCCTCACAAAATCTCAGTTAAATGAGTCTGAATCCCAACGACACTTTTCCTCAAACAATTATAAAGCTTGAACTCCTCTTGAGGCTACCCAATGCCTCTTTTTATAGTGCATATGAGGAGGTTAGGGTTCCACCTATGAAGGGATAGAATCCTCCTTCAAAGGGATAGGCTCCTCACATCAAGGGGTTAGCTCCTTAAGGTGTGGGATGCAAGAACCTTACAAGAGCGTACTCACCCCCAAAAAATCTCATCCAGAAGCTTCTAGAATTGACCAAAAATTAGTTTTTTCACTTTACTTTCTCGCCCTTTTGACTTTGACAGGGGTATGCAGGCATTACACAGAGAAACTGCGTTCTAGAATGCAGTTAAGCTTCACATTACCTGCGTACCCAGGGTTTTGGAGTTTTTTAGGGGTTTTCTCCTATTTTTAGGGCTTGACATGAGGAGTAGAGGTTGTAAGACTTGTAGAGGAGGTAAGTATGAGTGACAATGAGCTCATATAGTCAGCAGAATGTCAAGGTGACAGTTTTTAGTGCAACAGATTGCCCCCTAAAGTGCGAAGTCTGGAATAGATGAAGATGAAGTCTGTCATATATGAAGAGTGAAGTACTTTATCATTTCAAGGATCATCCTATGGACACCCCAGTTGAAACCTGTAAAAAAATTCAAGGCAAAACATATATATGTAAACATATCATCGCTGAGGTAGGCATTCCCATACTCAGATCAAAACTAGCTAGAAAACTTATTTAAACTGCTATGATACAGGAATGATTTTCAATACATCAATAGTATAAACATGTGTAGACACAGTATGGACGCAGCCATCTGTTTATGAATAGTCCACTGTATAAATGAATAACAAAATTCCTCACAACCTGGATGGTAGAAACTAGATCTAGGGTCTTGATTTTCGTTTCTCGAACCAATACAATTCTATCCATGTGAATAAATGTGTCGAAGTCAAACATGGTAGAAACCACTTGATTACCAGTCAATAATGTAAACTGTTAAAAAGTGTGAGAGTAACCACCAGTAATGTCAATGGCTCTCAAAGTACTCAGTACAATCCATGAAATGTGAATAAATGAGCTAAAGTCAAACATGTCACAGAATCATTTGATCGAAGGTCAATGATGCAACCTGTCGTTGAAGGCGAGAAACCTGCCATTGAGGCATGCAGATTTCAAGGTACTGACGATTTCTAGATCAACTTCCTAGATAATGAGTTGTCGTCGATAGGAAGTGAACCGTCATAGGCAAACCCACAACATGAAATCATAGATCAAGTTTTGAAGAAATATATTAGCAAGGATTGACTCAGGGATGGTCAAAATGGAAGACAAATATTTTGTAGATGAATGGTTTGTTTGAACTATCCTCTTGAACACATAACGACACTGCAGATGGCTTGGTGACAATTGACCCAAAGCTAATACCCAGAAACCGGCTGAAGACTTTCAATATGGTTTGATTAACTGTTAGGCAAAGGATTTTCCCAACCCAGGTGAACAAAAGTGTCATGTTCAAGAGTGGTTAACGATTTTCCGAATAATCAAAATGTAACAAACAGGTTCGTTTTTCTCTCTTTTCCCCCACCATTTCTGGCAAGTACCTCTTTATTTTTGACAAGCTTGAGGGGGATAACATTTGCTTGTTTATAAGCTCATCCTTCGAATGATTCCAACTTAGCTTAAGATTCGAACCCTAAGAAGGAGTGGTTCGTTCCTGCTTAAAATTGAACAGGTCCTTTACTGTTAAATTTTAACGAGTCCAGTATAGGAGAAACTCGGTGTTTTTCAATTTTAGGGAGTCAGAAGAAAAAACTTAAGAAAAATCCATGGGTGTACTTTTTCGTAAATTTAGTCTCTCGAGCCCGAAAAAGGATAAAATAATGCGGGAGAGAACTCTATTGACCGTATTTAGTCAACGTATACCTTTTTCGTAAATAGTCCATTTCAGTCCGTAAAAGGGGTAAACTTATACTGAAAGGACGATCATTCATTTACTTTAACGAGTTCGAATAATCAAGTGCTCGGCAATCTTTTCATATTTAGAGAGTCTGAAAAGGGCTTAAAAGAGGACTCCAAGGTTTCGCTTTTTCAGTAAGTTTTAACGAGTTCGAAAAAGGGATAAAAATGTACTCATGGTTTTCTCTTTTTCGTAAGTTTTAACGAGTTCGAAAAAGGGATAAAAATGTACTCCTGTGGTTGACTTTCAATTTAATTTACGAGCAGGAAAAGACGGAAAGAACTCGGCATTTTCATGTGTTTTATGAGAATGAAAGATAGGAAAATAATCTCGAGATTTTCATGAGTTTAATGAGTCCTAAAAATAACCGAAATTGACTCAAGATAGGTTTCATTTTTACAAAAGCTTGAAATAGAGAAAAATTATGCTTCAGAGTGGTTTCATTTTTACACAAGCTTGAAACAGAGAGAAAACTATGCTTGATGCCCCCTAAGCATAACTGCTAGAGCGCATGCGCCCTCCCCCCCCCCCCAGCTTCATTTCATTCAAATAAGTATACTGCTGGTAATTAATAGTTGGATGGAATGAAGTTTCATTTACGAGATCATATGAAAGACCCGACCTAAAACTGTAAGAAAATTATGCAAAAAACTGAAATAACCAAACTAAATATATGACTTAACATTTACGAGATCTAGTCAAAGACCCAACTCAATTAGGGGAGGATTTGTTTCATTTTTTAACGAGCTTGACACAGGAAAATAACTATGCTCATGGCAAAGTGTTTCATTTTTTAATGAGGTTGACATAGTAAAAGGAACTTTCCTCTTGATCCACTGATTTATTTTGAACGAGGTTGACACAGTAAAAGGAACTTTCCTCATACCTAATTCATTTTTTTTTACGAGGTTGACTCAGTAACAGGAACCATCCTCAGAAACTTGATCATGGCTTCCAAGAGGTCTTCATCAGAAGGAAGAATAGTTCTCTGGAAGGAACACATGTCAAGGGACTCAAAAGGGATAAGAACATCGTGTTCAAATAATCCCATAGATTTTTCCATGTCAATTACCAGATCTAAGTCAAAGGAAGACGAGCAAACAGTGAGAGGCTCACTTACATCGGTAATTGAAAACATGGGTCTAGTTGCCACATAATTAACTCGTGGTAGGGTAGATACCACTTTAGAATCAAGAACATTTAGGGGTGTCATATTATTGGTAGTCGAAACAAGACTAGGGAATGAAAGCTGGTCTACAATCACAATATTTCCATTGTGAGGGAAATACATCATGCGAAAGAGTATCGATACTACAGCTTTCATTGCATATACATAGTCTCGCCCAAGGAGTAAATTGAAATCCAAGGGGCCTCGAACTACCATAAGATCAATATAGACAGTTTTACCTTCCAAAGTAATAGAAAACTTAGGAAGGATCCCTAAAGGTTCACTAATGGTTCTGTTAAAATCTTTCATATTCTACTTAATAAGCACAAGCTGAGGGAAACCCAAAGCTTTCCAAGCAGTTGAGGATAAAATACTAACAGAAGCACCCTCATCTACCTATGTGCAGTGTATGTCCCTACCACCAAACTTCAGAATGATTTGGAAAGGGATGGAGGAAGGAAGACAAGGTTTTGTCAGTCTATTCCAATCAAAGGAAAAGACCTCTGTACTTAGAGAGGGTTTTGTAGAAACGGGTGAAATGCCCCCTAGCGTAGAAGAATCTGATGTAACAAGAAAAACCTGAGCGGTATGAAGTTCACTCTCTACAGGGAGAATGGGATCGACTGAATGTAAAATCGAATTGACCACTTGATCAACTAATGGATCATCAACCTGAGTGATATGAGTTTCACTCTCCAATGGAAGAGTGGGATCGACTGTACTTGAAATTAGATCAATCACTCCGTCAGTTGACGGTAGGTTGGGAGAAAGTTTACGGTAACCAGTTGGAAATTCTTGCTATGGAACAGTAAGGTTTTCCAACAATTTTGAGGCTTCATCCATGTGAGGGAAAATGTGAGTTTGATGACTCCCTTTGCATAACTTACAAGGAAACCTAACTTTACCCTTTTTCCTAGGAACCTGACTATCACTGGTTGATGGATCAATGGAAATTTGATGAGATTTTTCTGACCATACTTCTAAGACCTTTAGAATACCGAGACAATTGATAAGGAAGTGGTCACCCTTACAAAGCCTGTAAGGGTATTTGGGTTTACGATGCATGTTGGAGGTTTCCTCAACACTACTAACATTTACAGCCATGGTTGGTTGGTTGACTTCTTTCTTATCTTGCTTCTTCTTCTTCTTCTTCTTCTTCCCTTTCTTCTTCTTCTTAGCCACCTGGTTACTAGCGTCAAGGCTTTTACCAAGCGAAGAGGAAGAAATGGAGGAAGAAATATTAGGTGAAGAAGGTAAAGGGTCAACAGAAGGTTGGTGATGTTGAGATGGTGAACTCTGTTGAGGTGAAGCATCCAGTTGAGGTGGAACAATTGGAGTATTCGGGGCCAATGAAGTTGAAAATAACCATATCGATAAACCTATTGTAAATCTAGGTAATGATAAAGTAGCCATATAAGGATGACCAACATTTCCAAAGCAAGGAAAAGTACTAGGATTCTCATTAAGAGGGGTTCCTTGGTTGGTAAATTCCGGAACAGTTTCCATTATATTCAACTTCAGTGAATTTTATTAAAAATTTAAAGCTAAAATTAACAATTCACAATTCACACCTAACAATTAAAATTCACAATTCACACCTATGGTCTCTAAAAGTAAAAACAAACAAATTAACACGCGCTATCAAATCTAGGAGTCAAACCACACACAAACAGTAGATTCCCGCACTAAAAACACTAGTTGGTGATGAAATCCAACATCGTAGAATTTTAATGCAGAAATGGTAGTTGGAACAGTTACCTCGACAACCTGCTTAATGAAACAAACTGGCACAAGTTTCTTCACAAAACCATCTTGAGTGAAGAGAACCCCCCAAAGATTCCAAGTGAGTATAGTCAACATCTGCTCCAGGTACAGTGAGATCTTTCCTTCACCGTCACCCGAGGAAATAATCTTAAGTTTATGGACACTAAGGTTACCAATAGCAAAAAATACAACTGGGGGAACAGTCTACGATCTGATTCTACACGCAAGGGCAGAGTAACAAAGCTCAATCCCCTTGAAGGCTCCTCGACATGGTCAATCCGAGGTTTACCAACAAGTGACCCCAGGCTCCTCGACAATGGTTAATCTGAGGTTTACCATTTGTAATGCGCACAAATCTTCTATCTTCCCCGATGAAACAAAATTGATTGTTTCAAAGGTTTGGACATGATCGCGTGATTAACTCCTTTAAGAGAAGCTTCCCAGATTGTACCAATTACAATCAGATTTATTTCCTATCGCAAGATTTATCTACTTGTTTTTTTTAGTTGCTTTGGAAAGTTAACTACAACCTATTCCAAAGCACTAATCCTAAGCTAGATTGGTGGAAAGAGCCCTAAAAATGTAAAAATTACTAGATGAATTTTAATTAAGCGCTGTGTTATTTAGGTTGTTATTAATTAAAAGGGTAAATGGATATGAAACCAATGGTGTTATGACCTGACCCAAAACTGAATGCAATTGAATATGATAATGTAATATTTTCAATTCGATGAATCCTAACTAAAGTAAGGAGAGAGTTTCCATTCACTTCCAACAATGCAAAAAATTGATCACTAAGAGAAAATATAACAAATTCTCTAATGCACAAAACAGTTTTTTTATTTTTGTGTTTTAAAAACAAGCACAAAAACATCTAAATTCAAATCAAAGAAAACTGATCTAAATCTACGATTGATTTTTTAGAATGTAAACTATGTAGTTGTAATCTATGCACAATTCACTCATATTTTGAAAATGAGAATTATAGTTATGCAAATGTGATCTATGCAAGAGAATTCTCAAACACAAGAAGATTCTAATGTAATCTAAGAACTAATCAAGTGCAAGTAAAGAAAATTGGGTGAGAGTTCCAAAGATCAAAAAATAAAAACACTCAAAGGCGATTAACACTCATGCAAAAACAAAAGCAAAAAGATGGAAAATTGTGAAAATACTAAGACAAACCTCCAAGTAATGACCAAAGGAAATCAAATTCAGAATTTCTCAAAAAAGAGACTCAAAACACCCAATTAAATTAACGGAGATTGATGAGATGAAAAATTTGCTGAAAGAAACTCATAAACAAGGCTTTTTGACAAAAAAATACAGATTTGGGTAGATGCTAAGAATCCTAAATTAAATCTTAACTCAAACGAGAAGGATAAATCTAAGTTTTTCAAGACTTTTAACAGGGTCTGCAACAATGTGCGGTCCCCAGAAAAGTTCAAGAAAAATAAAAAAGACTTGAAAACTTTTCAAAGAAAAGTAAATCTAAGTTATCCAAGCCCGTACAAATTAATCAAAAATCAGAAAAAAGCATTTTCTCAAATCAAAACAAGTTCTTTCCCCAGCAGAGTCGCCAATTTGTTGACCGGATTAATCAATCTTGGGGACAAGATCGATCTCCCTAGTATCAAACGGTAATCTAGCAAAAAACATCCAAACAAACCTATCTTTCTCTAGACATATGCGATTTACAAAATAATATTATAAAGGTGTTAAGGTCTTACCATAGATCCAATGCTTGTTTGAAGTAGTTTTCCTTCGGTCACTTGAAGGAGTTATCTTTAAAGACCTGCAATCACAAACAAAAAAACATTAAATAACACCTGTATAGTAAATATTATAAATCATGCTTATCATGGTGATCTAGGAATCCATGAAATAAACAGTTAATTAACAGCTTATTGAGAAAAATGAATTCATTTGTATTAACTTTGAATGAAAGAAAACCTTACAACCTTAGCCTTGATCTTGAACAGGCTTTTCGAGGGTCCGAAGTAGGAATCTCCTCTACTCTGACAAGCCTTGCACTCTTCCAACCGAGACAGATAGAGGTATGTGATCTTTCCTCACAAAATCTCAGTTAAATGAGTCTGAATCCCAACAGCACTTTTCCTCAAAAAATTCTAAAGCTTGAACTCCCCTTGAGGCTACCCAATGCCTCTTTTTATAGTGCAGATGAGGTGGTTAGGGTTCCACCTATGAAGGGATAGAATCCTCCTTCAAAGGGATAGGCTCCTCACATCAAGGGGTTAGCTCCTTAAGGTGTGGGATGCATGAACCTTACAAGAGCATACTCACCCCCAAAAAATCTCATCCAAAAGCTTCTAGAATTGACCAAAAATCAGCTTTTTCACTTTACTTTCTCGCCCTTTTGACTTTGACAGGGATACGCAGGCATTACACAGATAAACTACATTATGGAACGCAGGTAAGCTTCACATTACCTGCGTACCCAGGGTTTTGGAGTTTTATAGGGTTTTTCTCTTGTTTTTAGGGCTTGACATGAGGAGTAGAGGTTGTAAGACTTGCAGAGGAGGTAAGTATGAGTGACAATGAGCTCATACAGTCAGCAGAATGTCAAGGTGACAGTATTTAGTGCAATAGATCCAATCAATTATTCTCCTTGGTGGTCAGTGATACCTCACAAATTACCCTCGGATATTCCTAAGTTCAATGGAAACCCTGGCAAAGACTCATCGACTCATGTTATGACATATTATTTATGGTGTTCATCAAACTCCCTGAATGATGATTCTATTCGACTACGTCTTTTCCAACATACGCTCATAGGTCCAGCTACAAAATGGTACATTGAATTACCTAGAGCTTATTTTAACAATTTCACTGCCCTAGCTACTATATTTTTGACTCACTTCCAGTTACCCATATGATATGAAACTTGAACGGAACTCTTGATCAATTTCAAACAGACTAATGCTACTCACATTTTTTATCATATTCATGAGTGGCATCGTCATCATCGAATGGTTAAGACATTTGTTCCTAATCAGCTCCTTGATGAGTGGTTCATTAAGTCCCTATTACCATCTATAACTGAGGATGTAGCTAAGGGTGGCATAGTTACTGAAGAGCAGGTTATTGCTCATGCCCAATATTTAGACTTGATTTATACTCAGTCTGGCACGCTCTATGAAAATATTCCTAATGCACCACGATCCAATTTTGTTGTTCCTCCTCAATTAAAGGTGTAATATTCCTAATTATCCCAAGCTAATAGGAATATTTCATTTTGTTTTGATTTTCTTAATTGATGAATAAAATGTAAAGGAGGACATGTAAACTCCTAAAAACATCAAAATAAATAAATGCCTATGTGAACAGAGACAAATCTGGGTAATTTAAAATAAACACTTGCAGATGTGAATGGGTTTGAGCTATGATACTGAGTCAACATTGACCAAATCTATAGCACAGTCTAGATACAATGTACCTCATGGAAGGACAACGCAGTTCTAGAAGGAGGCCCCTCATGTGAAAGGGGCTAATTCATCGAGGTGGTTTAGGGTTTGCCAAAGCTCTCATCTTATAAGTGGAAGGGGAAGGCTCAAGAGAAGGTTGTTGATGATATTATATTTTCAGAGTATATTGTATGTTTAGACATATCTCATTCTCTTGGTTGTTTAGCAGAGAATTGTGAGGATTTCCAGTTTAGGGACTCTCTCTCCTTCCATTGAGTAGCTCTTGGAGGGCATTGTACTTCTCTTCCACTATCAGGCATATGGCCAAGCTCCATCTCCCTTAGACAGCGTAAATCATGTTGGGGTTTAATTGTTTCAGTGAGCTGCAGCAAGTGGAGACTAGATCTGCTTAGATCTAGATTATACTAGTGCCTCTTCTTAGTGAGTGTGTCTTTTAACCTCCTGGAAGAGTGTATTAGCAATTTGGGCTTCATTTATTGATCTTGGCATCAGGCCAATTTGTGCTTCAATTTTACGGTGTGGTTTATCCTCTTGGACTGTGTTATTTCTAGTTACAGAGTTGCAGGGTATTCTGGCATTCAATTGGAGAAGTGATCTCTGGTGTAAAGGAGTCTTCCTTGCACTATGGTGATCCATGGATTGGCCAACCAATCCATGTATGTTTTAGATCTGATTCATTGCTGCATCTACTTCAAAATTTCTAAATCATTCTGCAGATCCGCTGCAGTAAAACTTAGATCTACTCCTATTCTTTCATGTATTACTAAAATCCCCAAGGGGAATGTAAAGTAAAGACAATCTAGTGTACCGATCTGTTATGGATCTGATATTTTGTGCACAAATATGTCTTAGATATGATATGTAATTTATAGTTTCTACAGCTCCTAAATATTACGCTGTACATTCTTGTTGCAAAGGAATAAAGTGTTGCAGCACCTCATTCTTTAGGGTTTCTTCATCCATTCTTCCATTTTTCTCATGACCTGAGCAATAAAATCCATGATCTGATGTAATACCATGTATGCATGTATATTTCATCATATTTCATCATAAACCTTCAGAAAATCACGCTGCATAAGCTTCAGTTAATTTCTGTTGAGTCAAGTCATGGGGATTGGGCCTTTTCTAACCATATCGAGAGTGGGAGACCTATTTAACATAGCTAGAATGATTTTTTTTGGTTGAAATTTGATATATGAGTCCCCTATAACATATTATAATGGATCCAACCATCATTTTCCTCTGTTTTTATGTAGATCTCTGAAATTAACCTTTTTAGGGCTTAATTTGCTGCTTTCCCCCACTTTTTGGATCTTAAATCAGAATAGAAGTTTCTGCTGTTGCTTGATTGAAGAATATTTGGTTTTAACACATCATATGAGCTATATTTCTATATCTCCAACTTTATAATATCTTAATATATTCTTATTGTTGTAGAAAATCCCTGTTTTGGGATATTACAGTGGTATCAAAGCACCTTTCTTGGCTCAGCCTATGAGTCTCAACCCAAGAAGATCAGATTGATGAAGAAGATGAGATTACTCTCATCAGTTTTTAGATCGAGAAATGACCTCCCCTAGGGGGTTAAGCAAATGAAGAGTTGCAGTGGAACTCCTAGAGGGTTTCAAGAAGAGGAAGAGCCATGCACGTCCTATTCTCAAAGAGGAGAAGACAAGAGACATAGAGGACACTTGGAATCTGAGATTCTAAGTGAATAAAAAACTAAATCTAGAGCCTCCAAGGAGACTCTAGCTTTACCTCAGTTCATTCAGTTAGAGGAAGAGAGATCCCCACCACCACTTGAGGAAGCATGTACCAGCGTTGTCACAACCTTAGAGGAGCAGCCTTCATATTCAGCAGTGAAGGAAGGAAACATAGTTGAGAAAGGAGCTCTTGCTTCTACATCTCACCAAGGTATGCTTGAATTTCCATTTCTTTCCATTTCAGCAAACCATATGAAGGGATCTTCATCTTTGCATGCTGTTGATCTAGAGCAACAGAGTTGCACTGCACTGTGCAAAGGCAGTGATGAAGAAAAGAGGACCCATGCCTTATGGGAGCATTCACATGACAACTTCATTCATGAAGCAGAGGAGGAAGAAATGGTAGATAGTAGACATCTTGAAGTGAGAAACCCTTTCTCCTTTCTAGATCACACTTTCTCAATAAGCAGTCCCCAGCTCAAAGAGAAACTTCTACCTGCAGCAGATCCAAGACCCCACTAGTTTTCGAAGACCATGCATGAGTAGGAGGTCTCATCAAGAGATCCCATGAAAGGTGCACGTCAACATTTCATGGAGTGCCAAGTTTTTCAACACTCTAAGGAGGCTCTTTCCTTCTCACCCTTGGATCTTCATGGATTCCAGGAGGAACAAATAGATGATGGAGGACATCTTCAGATGGATAACATCTCTCATGTTTGTGTTGGAAACTTCTTGAGTCATACACATCATGATAGGAGGTTTTTTCCTACCATCTATTTGGATCCTTATGGGGTCAAATTGATCCTTGAGAAGATTGCATTTCAACATCCCATGAAATGAGAGAGCAGAAATCTGATTTGGGAGAATGACAGTCTTCCTTAGGAGAGTGCTAAGGAAGGACAATATGGAAGGCACCCACATGTGGATGGATGGGTGTGGATGATGAGCAAGAAGTTGGAAAGCTACTTGCAAAACTATGATACCGGGCAGCAGGGGGCTTGGCTGTGTTGGTTACTCTTGAAATAGTTTGGTCATCACCCTCTTTCCAAGGGTATGTGGCAGGATACTTGCATCATGGGGCAGCAAAGAGTATGGACACATTTTTTTGACATAAAATTCTTCATGTCAATCACCATGTTTTCACTACATGATTTGGATGATGAGAGTATGAGGAGGCATCAAAATATTTTGCTGCTTGGGATGTTCTTGGGAGAGCAAGGGTAGATTTTCTCTCATAGTTTTCATGATGTTGCAAGAGTAGAAGATGGCACTATCACAGTGCAAAGGAGCTACTCCTTGGCCTTAGATGTTCAAGAGGTACTTTCCCCATGGGAGATACTTCTTATCTGTAGCAGCATTATGGGAGATGCCTTTGACATTCTACATGTCAAAGATTGGAGCCATGAGTTGGAGGGAGCCTATTTGCATAGGCCAATAGCATTGCCACTTTGGAGCTGGGGTTTATTGATGGAGTATCTCTAGGATCATTTCACACTTGATGCACTTGATAGGCAAAGAGGAGGTAAGGAAGATGAGGTAGTAGATGAGGACATCTATTACTATGATGTACTCTTCTTGTCTTGGATTTCCGAGCATGAGGGAGAGGATCTGCAAGCAACACTTGGTTCATTTCTCTTCATGGAAGTGTGCCAAACTACTATGGAGGATCTATTCATGGATCCATGTGTCTTCTTACTTCCAACATATGGTGAGAGCTTTGTTGGTTCAACATAATATTTTCATGCTCTTACCATCTCTTGGCAGTGCATTGCTCCAAAAGTAAGCAAGCTCTTGATTTTTCTCCATGACCAAGGTTGGGCCAAACTATATGATGGAGACAACCATCTCTTATGTGGCCTTGCACAGATTTTTTGTCATTACATGTATGTTAAGTTGATTCATATTATTAACCATGTATCAAGAAACAATTTGCCCAGTATATTTCTGAAGCAGTAGTTTGAAAAATTGTACTGTCACCACTTGGGAAACTGTTGGTAACTTCCAGCACCTTATGAAACCATCAGTAATTACCCTGTTTTGATGCCAATCATGATCCTACTTGCTAGTGTTGTTTTTATCTTGTTGGGAGACATGATGTTGAGTCAGGCACATGGTTTGAAAGTGTCTTTTTGGGAAGGAGATTCCCACATTTTATGCAGTACATGTTCTCATGGGAACATGGGAGGAGCTATGGCCACCATAGCCAAATATTTTTTTTCTCTTGGAGGTGGGCCAAATGTGTGATGGGATGCCATGTGATGATGCTCTCCTATCCATCACATGTGGAATGTTTTGGGCCAACTGGTTTTATAGCGTTGGAGGAAGGATCTTTACAAATCTAATCTTCATGTTGCCACTTGAGGGCAATATCTTTGCAGCCCAATATCAGCAAGAACTCTACAGTTATCTTAAGTGGAGAGGAGGACAGCGTGGGGTAGGCAATTTTGTCTACTATTTTCAATTTTTCAGCCCACCTTCTTTGCAGAAACCTAAGGTGGAGGAGAATTTTCTGGAGTTACTATGTTGGGAGGTGACTCATTTTGTATGGATGATTTCTTGGGAAAATACGCTTTCCCAATCCATTTCAGTTATAACCTTGCAGTTGCTTGAGAGAAAGCAACATTTTTGGAGGGGAGGACTGTAATATTCTTAATTAGCCCAAGCTAATAGGAATATTTCATTTTGTTTTGATTTTCTTAATTGATGAATAAAATGTAAAGGAGGACATGTAAACTCCTAAAAACATCAAAATAAATCAATGCCTATGTGAACAGAGACAAATCTGGGCCATTTAAAATAAACACTTGCAGGTGTGAATGGGTTTGAGCTATGAGACTGGGTCAACCTTGACCAAATCTACAATGCAGTCTAGATACAATGTAACTCATGGAAGGACATCACAGTTCTAGAAGGAGGCCCCTCATGTGAAAGGAGCTAATTCATCAAGGTGGTTTAGGGTTTGCCAAAGCTCTCATCTTATAAAAGGAAGGGGAAGGCTAAAGTGAAGGTTTTTGATGATATTATATTTTCAGAGTATATTGTCTATTTAGACATATCTCATTCTCTTGGCTGTTTAGCAGAGAATTGTGAGGATTTCCTGTTTAGGGATTTTCTCTCCTTCCATTGAGTAGCTCTTGGAGGGCATTGTACTTCTCTTCCACTATCAGGCATATGTCCAAGCTCCATATCCCTTAGACAGTGTAAATCTTGTTGGGGTTTAATTGTTTCAATGAGCTGCAGCAAGTGGAGACTAGATCTGCTTAGATCTAGATTATACTAGTGCCTCTTCTTAGTGAGTGTGTCTTTTAACCTCCTGGAAGAGTGTATTAGTAGTTTGGGCTTCAGTTGTTGATCTTGGCATCAGGCCAATTTGTGCTTCAATTTTACAGTGTAGTTTATCCTCTTGGACTACGTTATTTCCAGTTGCAGAGTTGCAGGGTATTCTGGTATTCAGTTGGAGAAGTGATCTCTGGTGTAAAGGAGTCTTCCTTACACTGTGGTGATCCATGGATTGGCCAACCAATCCATGTATGTTTCATATCTAATTCATTGCTTCATCTAATTCAGAATTTATGAATCATTCTGCAGATCTGCTACAATGAAACTCAGATCTACTCCTATTCTTTCATGTATTGCTGAAATCCCCAAGGGGAATGTAAAGTAAAGACAATCTAGTGGACCGATCTGTTATAGATCTGATATTTTTTGCACAAATATGTCTTATATCTGATATGTAATTTACAGTTGCTACAGTTCATGAATATTACGCTGTACTTTCTTGTTGTAGAGGAATAAAGTGTTGTAGCACCTCATTCTTGAGGGTTTCTTCATCCATTCTTCCATTTTTCTCATGACCTGAGCAATAAACTCCATGATCTGATGTAATACCATGTATTCATGTATATTCCATCATATTTCATCATAATACTTTAGAAAATCATGTTGCATAAGCTTTAGTTAATTTCTGTTGAGTCAAGTCATGGGGATTGGGCCTTTTCTATCCATATCGAGAGTGGGAGACCTGTTTAACATAGCTAGAATGAATTTTTTTGTCTAAAATTTGATATGTGAGTCCCATATAACATATTATAAGGTAACCAACCGTCATTTTCCTCTATTTTTACGTAGATCTCTGAAATTAACCTTTTTAGGGCTTAATTTGCTGCTTTTCCCCACTTTTTGGATCTTAAATCAGAATAGAAGTTGTTGTTGTTGCTTTATTGAAGAATATGTGTTATTAACACATCATATGAGATATATTTCTGCATCTCCAAATTTATAATATCTTAAGATATTCTTATTGTTGTAGAAAATCCCTGTTTTGGGATATTACAAAAGGACTCTCATGCCAGAGACAGTTTGATTGGTACTGCAAGCACACATCATACTACTGCAAATGATCCTACTCCTTCTTCTGAAATTAATTCCGTGTCATTTTACAAAGGAAAAAGTGACAAGCAACCCGGAAGTAGGAAAAAGGGAAAAAACAATCTAAAAAGAAAACTTCTAACCCGCAAGATAGATCATATGATCAACCGTCTGGACCAAGGAAACCTAGTTATACATGCATAATATTTAATTATGAACACTTTTTTAGGTATTGTCCTCACCGCGCTGAAGTCTCAAAAATCATCAATACTTCCCATGCGTCAGCTGTGTTGACATGCCCATTTCCTAATCCAAACACAAATTTGGTTGCTATGGATCCAGCTTCTAGTTCCCAAGTACTTATGTTATCCATCACAAAACCTTCAACAGATATTTTGGTGTCAACGCATAATAAAGATTATGGTATTCGGGCCATTGATAACCCTACTACCTTGACTACGAATCCGTCTATGGAATCAATACCGCCTACTCCTATTCCTGAATTGACGATTAAGACACCAAAGGGAGTCGTTCATAAACTGACATATAATCCTCACGCTAGAGCTGCACAAAATTATAATAGTTAAAGATTTGGCTCAATCCCCTTTAGCTATGTCTGCTCTTGAGGTATTACAAAATTATCCCTCCCAAAAACTGGCTTTATTGTTAGCTATTGGTGGAATCAATCCGACTGATTCTAATCTCCTTGTCTTTAATCATACAGGCTATGTACCACAACTTCCAGCCGAATTGGCATTCTCCATACAAGTACATGTTCTCAATCACCTTGTTCATCGTACTATTATTGATGAGGGAGCATCTACGTGCATTATGTCTCTAAATTGTTGGAAGCCATTTGGCTCGCCGTGATTATCTCAATCATCAATGGTGTTGAAGGCTTTTGATGGATGTACATATAAACCTTGTGGTATTATTAATAACTAGGGGGCAAAACAGTGAATGTTGATGTCAAAGTTGTTGACGGACCACTTGACTACAATATTCTACTTGGACGGTCATGGATATATGCTATGACTGCAATTGTTTCTACATATTTTAGAATGATTGCCTTTCCACACAAAGGTACTATCAGAGTAATCAATCAACTATCCTTTTTTGCCTCCACTTCACAGGTAACTGGAAGCATTCCGTTCGTTCACGCACCCCAACTAGCACTTCAGAACATTGGTGTAGGACTTTTAAAGGATTCAACTCTTATGGGAACCTTTGCATTACCGCCGCCTGCAACATCGACAGAAATTGCAAGCATAGAGACCTGCTACATGATCTCTTCCACTCCATCTGGCTTAAGGAAGAGTACAGATGAATCTAAAATTGTTACATTGGATGAGTTTTTTCCACCCAGCCCTGTTGAGCTGGCATAACAATCAATCTATCTGGCTTGGGCAACAAATCCGAAATCAGCGTCGCCAATTGTTTGGGTTGATCGTTCCTTAGATTTTGGCACTTCATCTGATCCTTTTTCCAAAGCTTTCTTGACATATGAGAATATTTTGGAAGCAATGATGTCAGAGGAGAACCATGGGAAGATTATTATCATCGTTCCCATCTTGCAGATTACGAAGAAAACTATCTTAGTGAACTATATCACCCATCAATCAAAAATTTCTTTTTGAATTATTTACCTATTAATGCAATCGATTCCGAGCAAAATCTTTCAAATATTGAAGAAACAATTTCCATCGATATTTCTACCAAACCAAGAATTGTAGAAAATATTCATGTCGGTGTATCTTGTTCTCCATCAGAACTCGAAACATATCGCTCTCTCTTTTGTGAATTTCGTGACGTATTTCCTTGGTATTACGAGGAAATGCTAGGCATAGATACTAGTATCATTGAACAAACTATTAATATGTATCCTGATGTCAAACCGGTGCGTCAATGGCTTCATCCAGTTCATCCAAAGAAGGCTGCTGCCATCCAAGCAGAAGTTGAGAAACGTTTGCGTGTTGGTTTCATTTACCCTGTTCCGCTAACTGAGTAGGTTTCTAATATCGTTCTTGTTATGAAAAAACAAGGAACCATTAGAGTGTGTGTCAATTATAGGGATGTCAATCAGGCTTGTCCAAAAGAAAACTATCCTACTCCCTTCATCGAATAGATTATTGACGATTGTACTAGATGCAAAATATTTTCGTTCATGGATGGATTTTTCGGATACAATCAAATCAATATCCGCCCAAACAATCAATATAAGACAACATTCATCTGTCCCTGGGGCACATTCGCTTATAGGAACTTCCATTTGGTTTAAAGAATGTTGGGGCAACTTTTCAGAGAGCAATGGATTATGCTTTCAATGACATCAAGCACATTGTCCAACCTTATCTAGATGATTTACTAGCGCATTCACGAAATCGTACTGATCACCCGATACATTTAAGAGCCATCTTTTTACGCTGCCGACACTACAAAATTCATCTCAATCCACATAAATGTGTGTTTTGTGTTGGTTCTGGTCATTTTCTTGGATTCGTAATCTCAAAAGAAGGAATTCAAATCGACCCGTTGAAGGTTCAGGCTATTCTTGAATTGCCTGTGCCATCAAACTTACTTCAGATACAGAAAGTTCAAGGAAAGGCTAACTTCC
>JAXQQM020075599.1:0-138857 GCA_034641835.2 Pinus albicaulis
GATATTACAATAAATTCTGTTAATCCTGTTAAATAAAAAAAATCAAAATTGGGGATATTACATGGATGGACCAAGGAAATGGAACGTTGGGCAATAAAGGGCTATGACTTTCACTATTGACCACAAAAGAACACTAGCAAAGGGAATTTGTGGGGAAATTCAAGGACTCTTGTCCAACTCAAACCTCCTTGTGGGTAAAATTAAACTATTTTTAAAATATCTATGAATTAAAAATTACTAAGTCTCCAACTTGTGGATGAATAGTAATATTTTATTGAAGGAGTGTCCCACTAGCCATTATAATTTTTTCTATAAAGGCTAGGCTCTCCTCATTGTAAAATTGTGGTCAATTGAGATAATTTCTATTATAATAAAGAGCTCACATTTTGCAAACCCTTGTGTAAATTTATATCTGTGCATTGTGTGGAATGATTATTGTCTTTATTTCCTTTCTTGACATATTATTTTGGGACTAATTAAACCTAATATTTCTTGATGATAAATAAAATTATACTAAAACTAACTTTTTTTTCCATTGAATGGCTACCTAGTCAGTTGGAGAGAGCCAACTAGGGGGAAACCCCACTTGAGTTTTCTTGGTTTTTCAGTTAAATCGATCCAATCATTTGAACCATCTCTTGTATCTTACTGCACAAAAAAATCAAAGGTTGGAGATGCCATTTTTAGGAGAGGCTGCTCCTAAGTAGATTTGAAAGTCATCAAGAGGGTTCAGCGATACGAGGGGGTGATTTTCATCTTCGACCAAACTCGCTCCCTTGAAATAAACTTGATATATTGACCTAAGGGATACTGAATTCGCATTCCAGCAAAGGTAAGGCATAGGTATTACACAACAACTACTCTTATTTCAAAAATAGAAAACCTTTTTTTTCTGCAATTAGTTTAGGTTCTTTTGCCTGTTGGCTTGTATTATTTTACCTTATTAGCAAGTTTTATTCTTGGGGGAAATTGAGTTAATTGCTAGATCTAACCAAGAAAAGATATAAGGTTTATTTCAAAATATTTTTAAACTTGTATCTAGCTGTTTGGTACTATAGAACTGAAGTTTCCAAGGTTGTACCAAGTGGGATCTGCAATTTACAACAAGGTCTTTAGCCCTTATAGTGAGTACATCTACCTTAAAACCTTGTTATTTACTCTATAGTGTTTAATAGTTGTTATTATCAATATCTACAGTAATTTTTTATCATTTCCATCCATACTTAAGTGCTAAAATTAAATTTGGAAATTTCTAGGTGTGTAAACTAAGAGGGTTTTCACCTATATATATGAAAAGTATTTTCCAGCTTGCTGGAAATTCCCTTTTCAGTCCTATTTTGAATTAGGGGAGTCCCCAAAATCCTCTAATATTCACTCCCGTACCTTCTCCACCCCTAGACTAATCAGATTGTTGTCCCTGCATTTTTTGTAGATTTAACAGTCTGCTACACAGGGAAACAATATATTTTAATTTGCAGCTCCTTAGCCAGGGATACAAATCAAACAAGAATCACATTTTTGGTTAGAATTTTCAGTGTAGACCAAAATCCATAGGTTGCATGGTATACTTTCAATGATTTTTGGCTACTCATATTTGTTGTTTAGTTTTCAGCTGTTATAGTGACACATTCTACAGGTAGACAACTCATCTAAGTGAACACGTCCACTCTAGATGACTCCATATAAGCCATCGATCTTATTGAATAGTTACTTGGTGATAATTTAGGGACTCCTCCCTTGGCCATTTAGGGGGTGTTGGGCCTAAATAGAGGTGACTTGGGCTGCAGTGACAGTGGGTCTCTGCCTTGTCTGTGTCCATCCAACAAGTTGTCGGACCTTTGCAACACTGCTAATTTGATCAGTAATAAGAACCAATAAGGTTTGTAACTCAGGTTCAGGATACAACAAACAATGGAAATATTTCTTGGTTCAAAAATACTTTTAGTGTACAAAAAGAAGATGATCTATGGAAGCACCTATTCTAAGAGTTAACAATGGAAATATGTCTTGGTTCAAAAATACCTTTAGTGAACAAAAAGAAGATGATCTATGGAAGCACCTACTGTAGGAGTTCACTACTTTCCCATTTGGAGACAAATAAAAAATTCCTTACAAATAGTTAGAGGTGTTGTATCATGGCTACCTAATGATAGAGTAGACATCAAGTTAAAATATGATAGGATAATGGCAAATCCCCCACTAAGAGAATTCTCTATAAGGATGGGATCAAAAAAATTGGCTAACATATCTTGATGGAACTTTGATAGAAAATGAAATCATTGTGCTTCATCATCTCCAATTACAAGAGAGATTTACAACACTAGGAGAAGCTATGGACAAAGTTCAAAAGTTGGTGCCAATCTTGAGGATCATCAGGTGACAAGGGTTTGGCACAAGAAAGGAGGCACATGTATCATCATGGACTTCAATTCTCAGGGAAAGTTTTGAGGTGGTAGAGCCACAAAGGGTATGACATTCCATATGGGGCAAGGCAATCCTCCATAAGGTGAAACATTTCATATGGTTTCTAATGCAAAAAGGTTACTAACTATGTAGAGTTTTATAGGAAAAAAAAATTAACAAGACCCTCAATCTATTACTTATGCCAGAAGCATTGTGAACACTCCACCCATCTCTTTATGCATTGCTTGATTTCAAACATTACTTGGGATATGGCCTTCCAAGGACTTGTTAACTCTCTTCCCAGGGTAAAAAGTTACCCAAACATTCTTTAAAACTAGAAAAGAGATTGCCCCTTTCATTAAGGGGAAAACCTCTATTGGAAAAATTATAGTAGTTGGTATCTATCTATCTAACTTGAAAATATGGACAACTAGAAACAAGGTAGGTTGTGGACGATGTAAAATTGGCAATGAAAATGATTATTTCTAACAAAAATATTTAGGTTTAAGTCTCTGATGAATGGAGTAGAGAAGGAGGTGATTCTAAACTTGCTCAGGTTTCAGGGCATGCAAAATCCTAGATTAGTTCACTCAACTAGAATTAATTATAAAATTTAATTATTTTTTAATGTTAGACTTTGTAACAATTAAAAAGTGCAAAGTCAACATAAGATTAGATCATGGCCATTGATCTTAAAGGAGCAAGTGTAAATCTCAGCCCTTGGACCCTTCTGGAAGGACAAAGTTGCTCTATAAAGAGGAAATAAGGCTGAATTGAAAATTAGATTGAGTGACACCACTTGTGTTCAGAGCGCTCAGCAAGAGGAGGTTGATTCAGCAAGTCAGAAATCAGTGGGAGTGTTTCAACATCCAAGAGGACAAGTAAAAGGGTCATATGGCCTCACTCTTAGCTAATCAGCAAAGCTGAGTCACTTTGAAAGGGCACAGGAGGGAGGTCGAGTTCAACTTGGCCACACTGTACGACCAACATAACTAATCGTATGTCATGCAGCATTAGCCATACAGGCTGCAACCTCTCAGGGTCAAGTCGAGCTAAGTGAAGGCTCTGAACAACAATTTGATGAAAGGGCTTTTACCCAACTATACTTTTATCTTAGAATTTGTTGATGCTAATAAGAACACAAGATTGTAGGTTTTCCCTGGGGTTGGGGTTTCTTGACTGTTTATGGTGTTTATGTTTTATGGAGTGTTTGTCTTTAGTCTTTTCATTTTCTATTGTGCATGCTATGGTTTGTGACAATTTCACCAATGAAATCCTACTACAACAACTGATTAGATTTATCCTATTTGTTAATTAATTGAACAAATTATTTATTGAGTACTACGGTAAATATCGAAATCAAATACACTACAGCCTACACAACATAAAATATAGTGGAAAATACAACGCAGGAAAGATAGAAACACACATACAAGTACACAGTTATTTTTGGACAATCGACCCCAGAAAAACCCAACGTAGGAAAACCGGTGTAGAAACTGAGGGTTTTAATATTATGTAGTAGTAATCTAAGTACAAATCATTGGATGCCCAAACTGGCAATCTAATACAGAGAAAATAACTGATGAAAAGACAGTGAGAAAATCTCACAATGACATAGAAGATTCAACACTAATCTGAATTGGAGACAAGTTATCGTGCACTGTCTCTGTGCAGTAACTGCGTCTGCCTACGCAGTCACTACGTCACAGCTCCTGGGATTGCATCACACCTCTAGGTAATCTCCTGCTGATTGGAAACTCGACCGTCTTGGCGTCTGGTCTCACACCTTGGCTTTCGGCACTAGATCTCGACTGTATCCTAGCAGAATTGTGGACTCCATCTCAAACTCTGCGCTGCATCTGCGTGGCACTACACTGCCTCTCTGTGGCTCTCAATGTCTTCTCTACTCTGCACTCGCTAGATTTGGAAAACTTCCTCTGGTCTACTATTCCTGCCCCTCACTGCAAGAAAATCACTTGATCAGCTTCCGGCAACTCAACACTGCTTCTCTTGAGAATCTTATCTCTAGATATCTTACTCTCGCTATCTCGATGTATCCTCCGAGTGCCCATCGACCTCCTTATAATCTCTCATTGCCAAATCAACGACCAATATTAGATCCTAATCAATGGCTTATATTAACTTGGACTCGATCCATGCATTTATCTAGAAGATTCACACCCGATTTAATTAATACCCTTTAATTATTCTCATTTCCTAAGTTTTGACTTAGGAAACCATTTAAAATAATTAGTTATTTTAATTAAATCGTCTCCGGGTGGAATTTCTCCAAACGATTTATGGGTTTTGGAGAATGCATGTGTCTTAGCCCCTTTGCGAAATCTCGAGACTAGAGCACATCTGATGCTACTAAAATCAACACTCCCTCTTAGCAAGGAATGTGCTCAAGTGTTGACACCCATTGAAGCATCACTTTTGACTTTGTATCACCTCCTCCTGCGCTGCTGATGTATGGCCTCATTGCCCACCAACTACTGCGCAAAATTTGCGTTGCATCTGTGTTTCTATTGACTTTGCATACTGCTGCTAACTACTGCATCTGCACTCCGACTCTGTTGTTGCTGCCACTGCAACATCTGTAACTATGTCTCATCTATTGCTGCTGCAACTGAGAGATATCCATCATACTGAACCAATTGTGTTAAGTCTGATGCATCTGTCACCTGAGTCCTGACTGCCGCTAGCCTCTGCGTTGTCACTGAAGCTTTTGCACTACTGCTAACTCTACACAGTGTCAATTGCACTGCTGCCAACTCTGTTATGCGCTGCTCAGTTTCTAGCGCTACTAAGCACTGCATATGTCACTCTGGCACCTGACTGCACCAACTGTCACTGGTCCATCCTTCCACTACTTCTATGGGATCCCGTAGCAAGGAATTGATCCAAGAGGTGGACTCCTCAAGGATCCTACCCATCCTATTTCTCTTTGGGGCTACAAAACCAAATCACCCCACCTTACTCCTCGAGGTATCTCGGTGATCACGGAAAACTCTTCCTCCAATCTGGAGGGCAGTCTGTCGATCTCTATGGATGCAGCCTGTTGATCCTGCTTCTCCTCTTTTTCCCTCTTCTTGAGAGGTCACTGGGTAGCATAGGGACCAAGTTCACCACACTTGAAGCACTTGATCTTTGAAACGTCCTTATTTCTTCTGCATTGCTCCTGCTATCCTTTTGATGCAAGGGTTGCATTCACCTCTTCCTTCACCTCTGTTTTTTGTCCACTGACGTTGTTGCCTTCTAGGTTGCTCTTCACCAAGTCTCGCCTCAAATCCTCTTGCTGCAGATCTACCTACATGTGATCCCACTTTGGCAATGTTTCCCTACCCAAAATACTTTGGACAAGCACTTTCCATTCTTTCGAGACAACGTTTAGAGTTATCTGCACCATCTCTGTAGGTTGAGGCGCTGACCCTACAATTTCCAATTAATCTCAGACATCCTGAAGCCTGTGGAGAAAGTGGTCTATGCGTTCTTCCTTCTACATACGTGTGCTCTGCAACTTCTCTTCTCGATACATCTTCCATTACTTGGAAGATCCCTTTTACATTGTGGCAAGGGAGTCCCACATCTCTTTGGTCGTTCCAAGGGTTGTTGTGTGACATACGACATGATCCCGAACCCCATCAAGGATCATTCTCTTTGCCCTAGCCATCTTTTTATTGTACGCCTTCAACGGATCTGGATCTGCGGGGACAACCACCACACTATCGATGTAGGTTTTGAGACCGTACTCATCCAGAAGGAAGGAGATCCTTGCCTTCCAGATCACGTAGTTAGATGCTCCATCTAACCAATCCTAATCTCTCAACACAGCTAATGCCATCTTGCCAAACGACAAAGTCGAACTCTACCTCTAATCCTCCACGCAAATACTGATTGGCTCTACGCACTCCCTGCTGGAGTGAGCAAAACTGCTCTTGGCTATTACGGCTCTGCGTGGAAAAATAGAATTTCTTGGCTAGAAATTCTCTGAGGATAGAATTCCCTCAGTGTGCTCTTCTTTCCTCTTGACGCTTTTCTGCTTAGTGTGCTATTTATCGTGTACTACGGTAAATATCGAAATCAAATACACTGCAGCCTACACAACATAAAATACTGCAGAAATTGTTGAGATTTTGTATAGTTCATGTAGCATCTGGTGTGCTCTAGCCCTGAAATTTTGTGGAGGGGCTAGGACACACTTGATCTCCAAAACCTAGAAAGTGTTTTGAGAAATTTCAGTTGGTGTTCAAGTTATTCAATAATTAATTATTTTAATGTATTTCCTAAATCTAAACTTAGGAAAAGTAAATAATTAAAGTGAATTAATTAACACATGTGCTGAAATGTTCTAAAAGACATGGATCAAGAGGTCTTTTAATCTCAGCCATTGATGAATGTTTTAATCTTAGCCATTGATGAGATGAATGAAAAAGTATAAGAGAAAGGCTTGAGGGGCAGTTGGAACAGACACACAGTTGCAGAGCTGAGGAATAGATCTGGAATTATAGGGCAGGTTTGCTAAGAAATTCCGGAGGAATTTCCTGCAACGAGGGGTAGTATTGGCTAAGGGGATGATCTGATTTTGGAGCCAAGAGTCAGTAAGAGGCAGAGGAGCAACAAGAAGGACACCGCAGAGAAGCAGAGCAACAGCTACGCAGGTGCTACGTAGGACAACGCAGAGGCTCCAGGGGCTTGCAGAAGTTACACAGAGGGTGTTTAGGGCTAGTATAAGGCCTGCGTCACCCTTCCAGGGGTTACGTAGTCTCTCTCTAGGTAGCACAGTGGCATTCTGAGGCTAGCAGGGCTGATGCTGGGGCTTCAGGGGCAGCGCTGAGGGTTTCTAGGGCCAGATCCGGGCTGAGTTCTGTAAATCCCGTTTGAGGGTGTGGATCAGTCAGATATTTGGCACTAGAACTTTAGGTTAGTTGCATATTTGATTTCTTTTATTCTCTGTTGGGTTTTCTAGATCTAGAACCCATATTCACTGTACTCTGAATCTACTTAATAAAATAAACCCTCATATCTACTGCACCGGATTTCCCGCTTTGGGTTTTTCCGACGTCTTATGTCCAAAAATCCATGTGTCACTTTGTTGGATGAGCGTATTATTCAGTAAATGATCTGCATGTGTAGGCTGTAGTTGTGTTTATTTCGGTATTTTCTGAATCTAATTTTTGAAAATAACTTGTATTAATTTAAATCAAGTAGGAGGAATAAACCACGATACTACAGTAGAATTTTCACATGGTATCAGAGCAATAGTAGATCAAGATGAATCTCCAGCAATCAACTGAAGAAATATTTTTCTGCAGGGTGGCAGAAGAAGCAACAGATTTGGAAAGGGCATCTTGACAATAGGAGAACGCAGATCTAGAAGAGGACAACGTTGAAGCTACAGAAGGCCATCAGGCTTACGCAGACCCTTCCCAAGGCAGCGCAAGGACTGCGTCACCTAGTCTGGGGTTACGTAGTCCACTTCTGATCAGCGTTGAGGCTACGCTGGGCCAGTCAGTGAGACGCAGTCCAATCATTTCTCCAGTTGCAGAAGTATTTTGCCAACATCTGGAAGCAGTGCTTCAGATCTTCAGCAGTGCCGGTGGGGTGGAGATTCTGCAGGTGCAGAATTGTGCCTAGCTAAGTCAACAAAGGCGGGAGGAAGAAAGTCACTCAGCAGATCTGAGTTAAACAAATATGAGATTCGATCGGGAGGATCAAAGAGTGTTGTCCATTTATGTTTGGGTGAAAGATTTCCAAGAGGGAAATCAGTCTTAAGCAGAGGCAGTTACTAGAGGGTTTCTAGTCACCAAGAAACCCAGATCCAGAGGGAGAAGAAGTACTGTTTTTGTCAGATCTGAGCAAGATGGATCGATATGGACTAAGGGATCAAGATAGATTGGACGACGTCCAACTATGTTATCTGGAGGGTTAGAATCCTTTCAGTTATGGAAGAGTATGGTCTCAAAGATCATGCAGAGAAGGTTCTTGTTCTACCAACCGATGCAGATCCTCTGAAGAAGTATGAAGAAAATCAAGAGCGGATTAAGTGTTTGATCATAGACGGAGTCAAGGACCACGCGATTCCTCATATCGCTGGAAAGACTACAACAAATGACATGTGGGTAGCCTTGGACACGATGTACCAAGAAGGCTCCGTCCAAAGAGGAATGCTTCTGGAGAACCATATGTGGTTGTCCCAAATGATGAAGGGTGAAGAGATAATCCATTCCTCTTCAGGCTTCAAGCCATTCGAGATCAGCTGGTTGGCATTGGTGCTACTCTAGGTGAGGAGCTTGTAGTGAGGACTGCTCTGAATGCAGTCTTGGAAGATTGGGAAATGTTTGTCCAATGCATTCTGGGAAGGGCAGTGTTACCATCTTGGGCTGACATGTGGGCTATCCTCTGCCAAGAGGAGATCATGAGGGTCACCAAGCGGCAGAATATCAGTGGAGGAAGTGGAAAGGCCAAATTCAAGGAAGAGGAGGAGGATGCAGTCCTTGCATCAAGGGAAAAGAAATAATAAGGGAATAAGAAGAAGAACCTTTCCAAGGTACGATGCTTTAACTGTGGTGATCTTGGAAATTTCGCCACCAGTTGTCCTAAGAAGAAGGACAAAGGATCTTCTAATTCTAAGGTTGTAGTAGCAAAGGATGATGGCTCTGATGATGATGCAGCCATGAGTGCTCATGTGCCTCGAGAGAAGAGGTGGGGTGACATGGATCTGTAGAGCATCTACAGACTGTGTGGCAGGATCCTTGAGTCAGCCCTACTCTTGGACCACATATGAGCTACGGGAGCCTTAAGACGGTAGCGGGATGAGTCGGGAGATGGTTGCAGAAGGCCACATTGAAGTAGAAGAGGGAACTAAAGAGATGCAGACGGAGTAGCGCAATGCAGAGGCAGCAACAACGTGAAGGCGGTAGCGCAGAGAGGTTGATGGGACTTCAGCAGCGCAGAGAAGCTATGCTCACGTAGTGCAATGTTGCAGGATGACAGTGTCTCCAGGAGGACAATGTAAATCAACATCCAGGTAGCTTCAGTGATGGAAGGAAACTTGACTTATCTATCAAACAGTTGGGCAGAGTCCTTCAGTTGCTTACTTCTCGGCAACTGAGTTGCAGTGCAGCAATTAGCAGTGGCAGTGCTATGGGTAGCATGATGCAGCAAGTTGAGAGGGAGCTAGAGTATAGATGTGGTAGTGTCAGTGGAAGTTGCATGGGAAGCAGTACAGAGAGCAATAGTGCAGTGGATGGAGGGAAACAAGCCAAGCATCAACAATACAGAATCTAGCTTCAAGATCTTGTAGTGCATGGTGTGGATGCATTGCTAGAGCACACTCTGTGCTAAGAGGGAGTGTTGAGATTTTGTATAGTTGGTGTAGCATCGGGTGTGCTCTAGCCCTAAATTTTGTTGAGGGGCTAGGACACACTTGATCTCCAAAACCCAGAAAGTGTTTTGAGAAATTTCAGTTGGTGTTCAAGTTATTCAAATAATTAATTATATTAATGTATTTCCTAAGTCTAAACTTGGGAAAATTAAATAATTAAAGTGAATTAATTAACACATGTGCTGAAATGTTCTAAAAGACATGGATCAAGTAGTCTTTTAATCTCAGCCATTGATGAATGTTTTAATCTCGACCATTGATGAGATGAATGAAAAAGCATAAGAGAAAGGCTTGAGGGTCAGTTGGATCAAACACACAGTTGCAGAGTTGAGGAATAAATCTAGAATTCTAAGGCAGGTTTGCTAAGAATTTCCGGAGGAATTTCTTGCAACGAGGGGTAGTATTGGCTAAGGGGATGATCTGATCTTGGAGCCAAGAGTCAGTAAGAGGCAGAGGAGCAGCAACAAGGACAATGCAGAGAAGCAGAGTAGCAGCTACGTAGGTGCTGCGTAGCCACTACGCAAGACTACGTAGAGGCTCCAGGGGGCTGCATAAGTTATGGAGAGGGTCTCTAGGGCCAGCGTAAGGCCTGCGTCACCCTTCCAGGGGTTACACAGTCCCTCTTTGGGCAGCACAGTGGCATGTTGAGGCTAGCAGGGCAACGCTGGGGCTTCAGGGGCAGCGTTGAGGGTTTCTAGGGCTAGATCCTGGCTGAGTTCTGTAAATCCCGTTTGAGGGTGTGGATCAGTCAGATAGTTGGCACTAGAACTTCAAGTTAGCTGCAGATTTGATTTATTTTATTCTTTGTCAGGTTTTCCAGATCTGGAACCCAGATTTACTGTACTCAGAATCTACTTATTAAAATAAACCCTCATATCTGCTGCACCTGTTTTCCCGCTTTGGGTTTTTCCGGGGACTTATGTCCAAAAATCCATGTGTCACTTTGTTGGATGAGTGTATTATTCAGTAAATGATCTGCATGTGTAGGCTGTAGTTGTGTTTATTTCAGTATTTTCTGAATCGAATTTTTGAAAATGACTTGTATTAATTTAAATCAAGTAGGAGGAATAAACCAAGACACTGCAGTAGAATTTTCACAGAAAATACAACGCGGGAAAGATAGAAACACACATAAGTACACCATTATTTTTTGGACAATCGTCCCCAGAAAAACCTAATGTGGGAAAACTATTGCAACAATCGAGGGTTTTAATATTATGCAGTAGTAATCTAAGCACAAATCATTGGATGCCCAAACTGGCAATCCGATACAGAGAAAATAACTGACGAAAATATAGTGAGAAAATATCATAATGACATGAAAGATCCGACACTGATCTGAACTGGAGACAAGCTTCCTTGCGTTGTCTCTGCACAATAGCTGCATCTGCCTACGTTACCACCGCATCACACTTCAAAGCTAAGTCTCCCCGTACCGGAAACTCGACCGTCTAGCCCTTGGTCTCACACCCCCACTTCTAGCACTAGATCTCGACTATTTCCGAAACGTTGCACTGCGACTCTCCGAAGCGCCGTGTTGCCTCTCTCTAGATCTCAACGTCTTCTCTCGTCTCCGCAATCCCCGACTGGAAAATCTTCCTCCAGCCAACTATCACTGCCCCTCTATGCAAGAAGATCACTCGATCACTCTTCAGCAACTCAACATTGCTTCTCTTGAGAATTAGATCTCTAGATCTCTTGCTCTCGCTATCTCAGTGTGTTCTCCAAGTGCCCATCGAGCTCCTTATAATCTCTCATTGACATATCAACGACCAAGATTAAATCTTAATCAATGGCTCAAATTATCTAAGACTCGATCCACGCCTTTATCTAGAAGATTCAGGCTCGTTTTAATTAATACCCTTTAATTATTCTCATTTCCTAAGTTTATACTTAGGAATCCATTAAAAATAATTAATTATTTTAATTAAATCTTCTCTGGGTGGAATTTCCCCAAACGATTTTTGGGTATTGGAGAATGCATGTGTCTTAGCCTCTCTGCAAAATCTTGAGGCCAGAGCACATTTGATGCTACAAAAATCAACATGGTCGAAACTCCAATAGTGTTTACAAGCTTAAATTTCGCTCTCGCACCTTTAGTTTTGAATTTTTTGGGTATAAAAATTTACTAAACTATAAATCAGATTGTTGAGTTTTTAAAAGTCTAACATGCTATCAAACCCTAGCCTCTTATTGGAATCCAAAACACTAGTGTTTCTTCCATAGAAGTAGGTTCAACTGTAAGGTGGAAAAAATCGGGTTAAAATCCGGATTTTTTGAAAAAATCCCGATTTTTTCAGGAAGCCGATTAAATCGGCCGATTTTTTCACGCTTTTTTCAATTTTAAAAAAATCCCGATAAAATCGTTTAAATCCGGATTTAATCCCGATTCGACCCAAAAAATCGTGAACATGACTATAAAGCCCGGAAAATTCGATTTTTATTTGTCGTTTTGTTTTGTAACTTGTTTGTCCGCCCGCCCGACCGCGTTTAACACCGGAGCAGTCACTGTGGTCGATCGAACAGTCCACGAAGAGGGTTTGCTGCTGCCGCCAGGGTTTGCTGCCAGGGTTTGCTGCTGCCGCCAGCCTCCAGGTAAGTTAACATTGAACAAAGACCTCGAATTTCTCTGCACAGTGCAACGAATGTCTTGCTTCACTTGTGTTAATGATTGTCCACGGATTTTTAATATTTATAATATATATCATTCCATGAATCGTTTTAAACTTTTAGGCTACTATTTGAAAAAACATTTGCGGCTAATAATTTATAAACACTGGCCGCCTTTGCAATGTGCATTTCCCGAAGATTTATCATTTTGCAAAGATTGAACTTTGAAGTTTAAACTTTAAACTGGCCGGCGGGCCGCTGATGCCTTGAGGGCCGAGGCTTGCCGCTTGAATATGTTGGAACTTGGGTTGAGTCGGTTGACTGTTCAGTGTTGACAGCAATGAGCACACAGTGCAGGCGGCAGGCCACGAGGTATTTTAAATTTTTAATGTTATGATTTTTTAATTTTTATATTTTTATTTTTATTTATTTAAATTTTATTTATATGTTTTATTACATTTTATTTAATTCAATGTAAATTTTCTATTTAAATTTTATTTGGTTCTAAATAGTAAATTGTAAATATTTACAGTATTTAAAATTTAAATTTTATTTATATGTTTTATAATTTATTACATTTTATTTAATTCAATGTATTTAAAATTTTAAATTTTATTTATATGTTTTATTACATTTTATTTAATTCAATGTATTTTCTATTTATTTGGTTCTAAATTCAATTGTAAATATTTATTATTTACAGTATTGTTATTTAAATTTTAAAATTTTACATTACCATATTTTTGTTTTTTAAGAATCATGTTTATAACTTTATAATATATATTATAGTGGAGCAAATTTTTCTAAAGAAATGTTGTATCTGTTTAATTATTAATATCTTGGTCACAATGATGTTGATAACATGTGTAGGACAATGTGTCACTGACTCACATCTCTAAGTTTTTAACTTTCAACTGCAGACTAAAAAATTAAAATGGATGATCTTTGAGAGCCTGGGAAATCACAGTAGCTTTAGTGCCCAGTTTACTATTTAGTGATTTTAATTTTTAATTTATGTGATGGGCAATTTTTAATTTTTTTTTTAATTTTTGTTTTCTGCCCAGGTTCAAACATCAAAAAGTTTCAAACAAAATGCCAAGGAATTTGGATCCTTTCTGGCAGTATGGTGAACCTGATATTGTACCCGAAACTGGAGGAGTAACTAGAGCGTATTTGACTTGCAAGTTGTGTGGAAAGCATATTTCAGGGGGTATCTATAGATTAAAATGCCATATAGGGCAAATTCCAGGGCAAAATACAGAACTTTGCCCAAATCCGGGTCCAGAAATGATCTGACAGGCCATTAAAGCCTTGATGGAAAAAGAAGATGGCAAAGAGACCAGGGCAGTAATGAAAAGGCAACTTGTAGAGAGCTCAAGCCAGGGGGTAAGTGAGAGTGCTTCTTCTGGTTCAGCATTACCTTCCAGTTCCAACCCCTCAGCTTTTTCATCCTTTTTTGTCCCTAGAACGACACCTGGTGCACAACCTGGCATCAAATCAGTAATTAAAAAAAAGGAAAAGGCAGAAGCCGACAGGTTGGTGAGTAGATGTCTTCTATGGAGTGATGTTCCTTTCAACATTGCCAAGACAAACCCATTCTACCAACCTATGTTTGATGCTGTTGCTGTTGTTGGCCCGGGGTACAAAGCCCCTACCTTTGCAGAGTTGAGAGGGCCTCTTCTTCAAGAGGAAAAGAATGATTGCACTGCTAGACTGGAGGAGTTTAGGGCATCTTGGGAACACACTGGATGCACAGTCATGTCAGATGGTTGGACTGACCAGAAGGGTAGGACCCTTCTTAACTTCTTGGTTAGTTGTCCCAAGGGGACAATGTTTATAAAATCTGTTGATGCATCTGCACACATTAAAGATGCGCGTTTATTATGTGAGTTGTTGGACATCTTCATTCAGGAAATAGGCCCACAGAATGTTGTCCAAGTCATAACGGACAACGCTGCAAATTATGTTGCAGCTGGCAGGTTGCTTATGGAGAGGTATCCTACCCCGTTTTGGACACCTTGTGCTGCTCATTGTATTGACTTGATGTTGGAGGATATAGGTAAGATTCCTATGGTGAGACATATTGTTGAATCATCCAAGAGCATAACAAAATTTATTTACAATCATGCATCTGTGCTTAGCTTGATGAGAAGATTCACCAACAATAAAGAGTTGGTGCGTCCCGCGATAACACGCTTTGCCACTACTTTCATATCTCTTCAGTCTCTGTTGAATTCTATGTGGGACGTGAAGAGCATGTTTGTTTCACAGGATTGGCGTGACTTATCTATTAGCCGCAAACCAGAGGGAGAGGGCATATGCAGACTTGTTTCATATGATGAGGGGTTTTGGTCAGGAGTAGAGGAGGTGTGTGCCATTTCAAAACCTTTGGTAAGGGTTCTTCGGTTGGTTGATGGAGAGAAGCCTGCAATGGGCTACTTGTATGAGGCCATGGATAGGGCCAAAGAAGCCATTCGTGCTTATTATGCAGATAAGGGAGATGAGGGGTTAGAGAAACAACAGGTCATATGGAGAGTGATTGATGACCGATGGAACAATACCCTCCATCGCCCCATTCATGCTGCAGGTATCTACTTCAACCCCGCATTTTCTTACTCCCGTGGTTTCAGATTTGATGCCGAGGTGATGGATGGATTCTTCACATGTGTTGAGAGGATGGTGGTATCTGAGCAAGAACGTGAAGAAATTTCCAAAGAAATGGAAATATATAGGATGGCTGGTGGCACATTTGGTTTTAGCATGGCTATTAAGAGTAGGATGACCAAAATGCCAGGTAAGCTTCACTGTTTAGTTTGTTTCAACTTTCAACTTTCAAATTTAATAATTCATTGTCTCTTCATAATTTTTGCTTCTCATTTTTATTTTAACTTGTAGATGCTTGGTGGACAAGCTATGGTGGTAGAGTACCCCATCTCCAAAAGCTTGCCATCCGAGTGCTCAGCCAGACATGCAGTTCCTCTTGGTGTGAGCGCAATTGGAGTGTCTTTGACAAAATACATAGCAAAAAGCGCAATAGGTAAAAAAATTCAAATTAAATTTTTGAAATAATTTGATTATTTTAATTTTTTACTATATAAATTTTCCAAGTACTAATTTATAATCTATGACCCTTTTACAGATTGGAATCCCAACGTCTCAATGACATGGTGTATGTCTACTACAATCTTCGATTGTGGATGAGACAAATTCAGAAAACTCCTGATATGGATGCCATTTCATTGGACAATATTGATACCACTGCTGCATGGAGGGTCGACACTGAGAGGCCGGTCATTGAATCGACCCCTGATTGGTTAGATGTGGATCCAGAGGCATTAGTGCCGGAGGAGGAAGCAGATGCACAGCAGGAGGAGCCAATGGTAGAGGAGGAGGAGCAGAGTCAGGAGGCAGAGCAGGAGGAGGATGTGGAGGAGGAGGTGACACCATCTAGGATGGGCAGTAGCAGTGGCAGCATCAGTGGCAGAGCACAGAGGCCACCTATTTTTTTTGCTTCTAGAGGACGACTGGGTCCATTTGATTCCCGAGGGGCAGGGCCTTCTTCCTCTAGAGGAAAAGGCAAAGCCATTCCCTATTCCCGTAAAAGGGGCAGGGGATCTTCATCTTAGTGACTTACTTTATGACATGGAGATGACTCATGATATACATTATTATATTTTTTGTTGATATTTTGACTCTTGAGACTGAGACTCAAGATTCAAGACTCGATTCACTATTTTGATATGTGATGTAGCACTAGACTTCATATACATATTATATATTAGCTTTCTTTACATGTTTATGTGGAAATGCATTTATTTGATGTTGTGGATACTTTAGATGCTAAAAAAATTGAAAAATTTTGAATAATTTTGTATTTTTTTAATTTTGCCGATTTTTTCGAAAAAATCCCGACTTTGCCGATTTTTTCAACTTTTTTACCCTTGCCGATTTAATCCCGATTCCGATTTTTTCCACATTGGTTTCAACATTCAAAGGGAGTAGAAAATACCAAGTCGACTTTACAATTAGGGTTTCAAAAAGCAATGGCGTACCAAGGACTTCATTTTGATGATAGGCTTGAGGGTGCCTCAAACTACTTTCCATGGAGAGAAGAAATTGGTGTAGTTCAAAAGGAGCAGGGCGTAAGGGACTTTGTGGACAAAGTTCCGACATTTCCCACTGCCCCCACATTACCCCCTTAATTTCCTGTTGTGCATGCTATGGTTAGAAACTTAGTAGTGTTTATAGTTTAAATTTCAGTTCTGCACCTTCAATTTTGAATTTCTGGGTATAAAAAAATGGTAAACTATAAATCAGATTGTTGAGTTCTAAAAACCTAACATGGTATCGGAGCCCTAGCCTCTTATTAGAAGCCAAACCACTAGTGTTTCTTCCACAGAAGTAGGTTCAACATTCAGAGGGAGTAGAAAAGAACAAGTTGACTTATCAACTAGGGTTTCAAAAAGCAATGGCGTACCAAGGGATTCATTTTGAAGATAGTCTTCAAGGTGCTTCAAACTACTTTCCGTGGAGAGAATGAATTGGTGTAATTCTAGAGGAGCAGGGTGTATGGGACTTTGTGGACAAAGTTTCGATGTTACCCACTGACCCTCAACTACTGGCTGCTCATAACAAAAAGGACGCTAAGGCAAGGATAATTCTGCTTGAAGGGGTCAAAGATCACATAATACCTCACCTCTTTGAGAAGAATACGGCCAAAGAAGTGTGGATAGACATTGTGGGTTTGTACCAGAGCAATAATGAGACCAGGATAATGATGCACAAAATCAAGTTGATGAGCATCAAGATGTCAAAATTAGATTTCGTGGTGACTTACCTCACCAAGTTTACCCAAGTGAGGGACGAACTGGGAGGAGTGGGCAAGACTACCCCAATCTCTAAGTTGGTGCACCTAACATTGCAGGGCTTCACCAAACCTTGGGAGAATTTTGTCAACGAGGTTGTGGCTAGGGAGAAGCTCCCAGATTGGGAGAGACTATGGAGCGATTTCGTCCAAGAGGAGATTTGGAGAGGATCTTTGCTAGGGTCTTATGCCAAGACTAAAGATGAAGAAAATTTTTCCCTAGCTAGAAAAAAGGGAAAATCGAAGGGCAAGAAAGGTGGTGAGATAAGCTCCAAGGGAGAGAAGAAGAAGGACTTCAACAAAATTAGATGTTTCTCATTCCTGTGAAAATTTCTGAATCCTCTAAATAGAAACCCTACTGCAGAAATCTCTAGTTTACTTCTCCTACTTGTGTTTTTAAATTAAAAAGTTATTTTTAGAAATATTCAGAAAACATTGAAGTAAACACACTGCAACCTACACAAACATACAAATCAAGTACTAAAGAATTAAGCACATTTGACAAAGGACACAAGATTTTTCGGATAAATGTCCATGGAAAAACACAATGCGGGAAAATTGGTGCAACAACTCTTGAGGGTTTTATTATTAAGTAGAATTCTGAATACAATCTAGGGTACTAGTAGTGGTTTACCCAACAGAGAAAATATCGGCAGAAGTACCTCTATCCCCACAGATAGAAAATATGGTTGATTCAGCCGAGGATGAAGAACCCCACAGGTGCCTACACAGTCACTGTGTCACCCTTCAGTGTGGCTACGTCACCCCTTCTGGATCTGCTAAATACGAGCCCTTTCTGGCCCACTGAAAAGCCAGCACTGCCCTTCTCGGCTCTGCGTCAAACCCTATTGGCTTGTGTCACCCTTTTGTGACTGCATCAGCCTCTGCACTGGCTCTACGTGAGCCTAGCTGGGTTTACCTCACCCCTGCTGGGCCTACACTGCCTCTGCGTCACCCCTCTTGGCCTGCGTTGCCTCTCTGGTACAGATCTGCCTCTCTGCAATTGTATTCTCGACCTCGATTCTGGAATCCCTCTGCCGATATGCCCCTCGCTGCACTGCAAGCTCACTCGAAGATTTTCAGCAAACCGCGCCCCATAATTTTGACTTAGCTCAAGTCCTACTGCTATTTGTGTGTTCTCCATATGACCCCAAGCCTTCCTTTAATACTTTTCTCGTTGAAGAATCAACGGTCGTGATCTAATCTTTAATCAACGGTTAAGATTAGAAAAGACTTGATCCTCGTTACTTATAACATCTAACCCACATGTTTAAATTAATTCCCTTTAATTATTTAATTTCCCTAAGTTAGACTTAGGGTCTCCATTAAAATAATTAGTTATTGGAATAACTTAGGCTCCGAGTGGAATTTATCCAAACGATTTCTGGGTCTTGGAGATCTCATGTGTTCTAGCCCCTCCAAAAAGTTTTAGAGTTAGAGCACATATGATGCTACCCAAAAATCAACAATTCCATCAGCTAGGTCATTATGCTACTAAATTCCCTAACTGGAAGAAGGGTTTCAAGAACAAACAAGTCGCAATCTTTGGAGAGATTGATGAATTCTCATCCAAATTTGAGAGGGAGTTTTCCCTCATTGCTTGTATGGCGATCTCTATTGGTGCCAATATTTGGTCTATTGATAGTGGAGCGTCCTGTCACATGATGAGAAACAAAGATTTCTTTTGCAAATTGACAGAGAAAGACATGAAGTTTCACATTGAGCTAGGAGATGATGGGAGGTATCGAGATGAAGGGCTTGGTACAATCAGATTTGAGAGGGATTCGAGAAAACCCTTATATCTCGGAGATGTTATTTATGTTCCAAGACTCAATAAAGACCTCATTTCAATCTCAATACTTGAAGATAAGGGGTAAGAAGAAACCTTCAGAGAGAGAAAGGTCTTCATCTGACCCCAAAATTCAAAAGTTGCCCAGTAGATTGGGGTTAGACATAAGAACTTATTCATATTGTAGTTTTAGACAGTGGTTGTGACTCAAGGCTAGAATTGGGTGAGTTATGGCATAGGAATATGGGCATCTGCACCATGCGGCGCTCAAGGTGCTCAAGGAAATAGCGATTGGGTTGTCAGAGTGTAGTGTATATCATCATAACATGTGCAAGAGGTGCACAATTGGAAAGTATGCCAAAACCTCATTTCCCAACAGTGACCACAAGGCCAAGAGAATCTTGGACCTTATACATTCATACATGTGTGAGCCCATGTCTTCAATATCCCTTAGTGGGTACAAGTATTATGTCACCTTCATTGGTGATATCTCTAGAAAGACCTATATATTTTTCATGAAGAACATAGATGAGGTCTTCTAAAATTCCAGGATTTTAGAGCCTTGGTGGAGAACCATACCGGAAAGAAAATCAAGGTGTTGAGATCAAATAATGGACGGTAGTATAACTCCAATGCCTTAAAGCACTTTTGTGCCAAGGATTATATCGTGAGGGAGCTCACTACACCTTATAACCCTCAACAGAATAGGGTGGCAAAACACAAAAACAGGGCCATAGTTGTGGTGGTGAAATGTTAATTTTGGAAAACTAGGTCCAAACTCCATGTTGTGATGCTTAGATGAAGATACCAATATTTTTATTGGATTCCTCTTTCGGAGAGGTGCAAGATCAATCTAAAGATGATCTTGATCCAATGAGCAAAACATTTATTTTGAATTTATTCAAGATATGTGCAGGTCGGCCTTAAGGTTTTGTGCCCTAGCAGTTGTGTCACACACCCTCATTGACGGATATATATTGGTCAACGTTGGAGGACATTTTCACTCATCTCATCCTCACACATTTCTTTCTCCTCATCTGATTGGTTCGATGACCTTGGTGGTTCTTCTCTCCATACGTGGGAAAGTGTACCAAGGAAGAAAAGTCGTTTTCAAATTTTCGTTGCTGTCAGTGGTTTTCGCAACAACTTTGACTAGTATTAATTTGGTGAACGCAAGGTCAAATCGACCTGAAACTCTCCCAAAATTTTGATTTTTCAAATCCGCATTTTTTGGCACTATTCCCGAGGCTGGACGTTGACTTTGACTTGCTACGTTGACCTAGCTGCTACTGCTATTTGCATTGACTATTGACTGACAGTGTTAACTTTTTGGGTTGACTTTTGAGTTGACCGTTTGGCTGTCCTAGAGGGTTGTGTGACATTGCTTGTTGGCTGACCATATTGAGACTTTGTTAGTTGAAGCATCCTGTTGACCGCCGTAACGCACCAACACACTTATATATTTCTAGCTTGTCTTCTGTCGATCTACTAGTATGTTCTATCATCATTTTACTTTATTGTTTATGTGATTTCTGTCTAATATTGAAGAAAAAGTAAAGTTGCATCAAGCATAGAACATCTACATAAATTTACATGGTATCAGAGCTGAGGTGAAGACAAAGCCCTAATTTGTAGCAATCACCGAAGAAGAGGATGGGTTCCTCAAACTACAATGGCTTTAAGGCTGATGACAAATTGACTGGGAAGGATGACTTCCATGCTTGGAAGATGACATTGGATCTTAATTTGGAAGACCAAGATGTCATGGACTATGTGCAGGGTAAAATCCAAGAGCCTCCATCCACTACAACTGTTGCTGCCAAATCAAAGTACAAGAAGGGGGAAATCAAAGCAAAGCTGATGATCAGGGACTCAATTCATAAGAGTTTGGTTGCCTACATCTCTGAGCTGGGCACATCCAAGGAGATGTATGATAAGTTGGTCCACATGTTCAAGGCCAACAATGCGAATCAAGTCCTATTCTTCAAGAATCAATTGAAGAATTTGAAGAAAGGCAGGGATGAGTCTATTCAATCATATTTTCTGAAGCTGACCGAGATCAGGAACAATCTGCTGGCTATTGGGGAGACAATAGTTGATCGAGAGATGGTACTCACCGCACTTGGAGGGCTCTCATCCGAATGGCATGTGTTCAACACTACCATTCTCCATAACAATGTGATACCTGACTTTGACGAAGTACTATCGAGATGCGTACAAGAAGAGACAAGAATGAAGGAGTATGAAAATGAAGGAAATGCTACCTACGCTGCTCATTCTAGAAAGAAGAACTTTGGTGGTCCAAAGAACAAAGGAAGAGCAGGGGCCCAAGGAAAGAAGGGCAAGTGTTACACTTGTCATAGGCCAGGTCACTATGCTAGAGAATGTCCTTTCAAGAAGGATTCTCCCGATGGTGATGACAACAACAACAACCGGAGGAATGGCAATCAAAGGAACAACAGGTTCAAGGAAAAGAGGAAGGCTCCCTCTGGCGGAAATGATCGACCTTTTAAAAGGTCAAGAAACTCCAGGTATGAGGAATCAAATGTTGTTGATAAAAGAAATGAATACATTCTTGTATCAGCCCTCTCTGTTGCATCTCCACCCGACACTATGGATGTTTGGTTGATAGATAGTGGTGCCTCAAGGCACATCACTAGGTTCAAGGAAGCACTCTCTGATATGGTTGAGAAGGATACTAATCTGGAAATTATCCTTGGAGATAATGACACATATCCCGTGAAAGGGACAGGGACTGTGACCCTCCACTTGTCTCAAGGTCAAGTCCTCTGCTTGCAGGATGTACTCTATGTACCTAATTTGAAGAAGAACCTTGTGTCTATATCGGCCACGGAAGACAAAGGTTTCAATGTGGCATTCACTGATGGAAAGGTGCGCATGTGGAAGAAGAGCTTCAAGGAAGCTATCATGATTGGGTTTAGAGTTGATACACTCTACCAGGTTGGAGGAAGTCCACTGGGAGCGATGACATGTGATACTATCCGACAGACTGAACTATGGCACCGAAGGTTTGGACACCTTCACTACAAGGCCCTTCCCGAAGCAAGGAAGGTGGTGACGGGGATGCCCGAGTTCTCAAATAATCATGAAGGTGTATGTCAAGGTTGTGCCGAAGGAAAGCATACAAGGGGACCTTTCCCCTCAAGTGTCACAAAGACATCTGATGTCTTGCAATTAGTACATTCTGATCTGTCTGGTATGCTGCCCGTGACATCCTTGGGAGGATGTTCTTATTATATGACATTCATAGATGACTTCTCTCACAAAACCTGGATATACTTCTTGAAGAAGAAGGATGAGGCTTTCATGTGGTTCCGTACCTTCAAAGCCTTGGTGGAAAATCTAACAGGGAAGAAGATCAAGATATTGAGGACCGATAATGGCATTGAATATGAGATGAACGAGTTCAAGAACTTTTGCAGAGAAGTTGGCATCAGGAGGGAGACTACAACTGTCTATACTCCTGAGAAAAATGGCATTGCTGATCGAAAGAATAGAACCATTATGGAAGCTGCCCGTGCCATGCTATGTGACCAGGGTCTACCGAAGTTTCTATAGGGAGAAGCTATGAACACTGCTGTGTACATACAAAATCGATGCCTACATTCCGCTATGGACTCCAAAACTCTTGAAGAGGTTTTCTTTGGTAAGAAACCCGACGTCTCACATTTTAGAGTTTTTGGATGTCTTGTTTATTTTCATGTGCCGAAAGAGAAGAGGAGCAAGCTGGATGCTTCTGGGAAGAAGGGAATGTTTGTGGGCTACAACGAAACTTCAAAGGCCTATAGAGTCTATGTGCCTGGTCAAAGGGAAGTGGAGATATGCCACGATGTCACCTTTGACGAAGATGCTTCCCTGAGGAAAGTAGTCAATCTTCCGAGATCTGAGGAAGATCATGAAGCAAGGCCTGGAAATCAAGAGGAACCGAAGGATGAGACAATGCCTGATGTTGAAGGACCGATGGACCCGATTGATCCACCTCCTTCACTGGGAAAGAGACCATCATGGCTCAGGGACACTCTCGAGGATGCTGAGGGACATGCTGCCCCAAGGGGGACATTCTGTGAAAGCAAGAAGCCGAGTAGATACCAAGGGTATCTAGCAGCCATGAGTACTATTGTACAATCCGAGCCTGGATCCTTTGAGGAAGCCGTAAAGCATCAAGTCTGGAAGGATGCTATGCACGAAGAGTATGAGTCCATTATGAAGAATGATGTCCGGGATGTGGTTCCAAGACCGAAGGACAAAGCAGTTGTCACCTCGAAATGGCTCTACAAGATCAAGCATGGATCTGATGGAAGTGCTGAAAAATTCAAGGCAAGATTCGTTGCCCGTGGCTTCTCTCAAAAAGAAGGCATAGATTATGATGACATATTTGCACCTGTGGCCCGATACACCACCATTCGATCTATTATAGCCCTTGCTGCTATGCAAGGATGGAGTCTTCATCAAATGGATGTGAAGACCGCATTTCTGCATGGTGCGATAAAGGAAGAGGTATATGTGGAGCAACCTCTGGGGTTCGAAGTCCAGGATCGGGACACCCATGTCTGCAGGTTGAAGAAGGCCCTCTATGGGCTGAAGCAAGCACCTAGAGCTTGGTACGAGAGGATAGATAGCTACTTGATGAAGCTGGGCTTCACTCGAAGTAATGCTGATCCGAACCTTTACTTCAAGGTTGTCTAGGGGAAGCCTCTCATTCTGGTGCTGTATGTGGACGACCTCTTCCTGACAGGTGCCGACCCTCTCATTCATCAATGCAAGAGGGAGCTTGCTGCTGAGTTCGAGATGAAGGACCTAGGACTGATGCACTACTTCCTAGGCCTGAAGGTCTGGCAGAGACCTGGAGAGATTTTCCTTTCTCAAGGAAAATACATTGTGAAGCTTCTGGAAAGATTTGGTATGGTGGACTGTAAGTTCGTGTCGACACCGATGGAGCTCAACTTTAAGAAGTTGAGGGGCAGCGCTGTTGGGCCCGTGTTAGTAAATCCTACTGAGTATTGTCAACTCGTAGGGGCCCTGATGTTCTTAGTGAACACCCGTTCGGACGTATGTTTTGCAGTGAACACTTTGAATCAACATATGGTTGAGCCTCATCACACTCACTGGATTGGTGCCAAGAATCTGTTGAGATATCTTCGAGGCACGATAAACAATGGGCTGAGATACGCTGCCGGGAGCGTGACACTCCATGGATATATTGATGCCAATTGGGCTGGCAGTGTGGTGGATCATAAGAGCACATCGGGATGCTTCTTCACACTTGGTTATGCTTCGATATCATGGATGAGAAGGAAGCAAAAGTCGGTGGCTTTAAGCACTGCGGAGGCCGAATACATTGCAGCGAGTATGGCCTGTTGTGAAGCAGTCTAGTTGCGAAAGCTCTTCAGTGAGCTGTTTGGGCATGTGCTAGATACCATCGTGATACTCTGTGATAACCAGAGTGGGATTCGGTTGTCCGAGAATCCTGTGTTCCACGTTCGACGCAAGCATATTGACATCGTGTACCACTTTATCCGGGCAGGTACAATGAGAAGCGAAGGCTCGACTACAGGATCCGATGAGCAGACGCGGATATTCCTCACAAGCCCCTCGGGGAAGGCCGGGTTCGAACCTTCCGTGAGAGCCTCCAGAGTCATGGAACGACCTTGCGCTCAGGGTCATGTTGGACGATGAGCTCTGGGAGCTCTGGGGGGCCTTGGGGATAGTTCCTCGAAGCTATAAGCACACACGGGGCTAGGCTTACCGAACCTTGTGGTGATTCTGCCCCACCTTTATGATATTTGAGTAGGTTCACCTCTCATGATCCGTGCCCCGTATGCATCCTACCCACTGAGTTCCAGACTCATGGGAAGTACCTCTCATTTGGCCAATGAGGTGGGAAAAGCTAGAGACTAATAGCAAATACTGATGGACGCATCAAAGATTTTCGTACTCTCTATCTAGAATGGCACATGTCCAACCACTTGATCCGGATCATGTATAGTGAGGTTTCGGACCTCCAACCGACTTCGGGTCGTGTAAACCAAATTCGGGTTGGTATGAGACTCTTTGTGAGTCCCATAGAGGTTTCGACCTCCGGGCCGAATCACACCGTGAATGATTTCATTGTGACTCACCCAATTTCGTTCGAAATAAAGAAGCCACAGCGTTACGGCGGGATGACACACGATGTTTGGATTGCACAAATGTGGATGGAGTTCTCTCTAGTTGAGAGGGAGTGTTAATTTTGGACAACTAGGTCCAAACTCCATGTTGTGATGCTCAGATGAAGATACCAATATTTTTATTGGATTCCTCTTTCGAAGAGGTGCAAGATCGATCTAAAGATCATCTTCATCCGATAAGAAAAAATTTTATTTTGAATTTATTCAAGATATGTGCAGGTCGGCCTTAAGGTTTTGTGCCCCAACAATTGTGTCACACACCCTCACTGATGGATATAAATTGCTCAATGTTGGAGGACATTTCACTCATGTCATCCCTCACACATTTTCTCTCTCCTCATCTGAATCACTTGGAGTCTCTTCTCTTCACACGTGGGAAAGTGCAGCAAGGAAGAAAACTGTTTTTGGATTTCAGTTTTGGCTAGGGTTTCTGCAGCAACTTTGACTAGCGTTGACTTTGGTCAACGCAAGGTCAAATAGACCTGAAACTTTCCCAAAACTTTGATTTTTCAAATCTGCATTTTTTGGCACTATTCCCGAGGCTGGACGTTGACTTTGACTTGCTGCATTGACCTTGCTGCTATTGTTGTTTGCGTTGACCGTTGAATTTTTGGGTTGACTTTTGAGTTGACCGTTTCACTGTCCTAGAGGGTTGTGTGACATTGTTGGTTGGCTGACCATATTGAGACTTTGTTGGTTGAAGCATCTTGTTGACCGCTGTAACGCACCAACACACTTATATATTTCTGGCTTGTCTTCTGTCAATCTACTGGTATGTTCTATCAACATTTTACTTTATTGTTTATGTTATTGCTATCTGACATTGGAGAAAAAGTAAAGTTGCATCAAGCATAGAACATCTACACAAATTTACATGAAATCTATGGTTCATGATCAAGAGCTACCCATGTTTCTATGGGAAGAAGTTTGCAACACTGTAGTTTACCTGCAGAACAAGAGCCCACATCGGGTGTTGGGGCAAGTCACACTAGAGTAGGCCTTCACATGAAAAAGACCAGATGTATCTCATTTTAAGATATTTGGCAGTCTAGTGTACTGTCATGTATCGGAAAAGACGAGGTCAAAAATAGAGCCCACTGCAGAGAAGGTAAACTTTTTGGGCTATAGTGAGACTTCTAAAGCCTACAAAATATATGTACCATCACTCAAAAAGACATTCATCTGCAGAGATGTGAATTTTGAGGAGGAAAGGGCTATGACAAATTCCTTTGATAGTGACCATATTTTTGTACATTAGGAGGAGGAACAGGCTCCTATGTAGGAAGCTAAGCCAGTTCCTCAATTAGAAGTGAAACAAGATGATGGGTAGGTCAAGAAGAATGAAGTCGAGCTAAATACACATGAGGAGGAGAGAGAGCAACCCTCTCACCTTCTGAATACTAGCATAGGGAGAATGAGGACAAGATCGGAAGATAAAGTGATCAGAGAGGCTCAAGAGCAACTTAGAGCCTAAGACTTGAGTTCGAGAGAGAAAACCACCACAGTGGTACATTAGGGTATATGGCCTTAATGATAGAGTTGTTAGAGGTTGAGCCTTCCAGCTACTAGGAGGCAACCGCGCATCAAGTATGGAGAGATTCCACAGCGGAGGAGTATGTGTCCATCATGAAGAATGATGTTTGGGAGGTGGTGTCGAGGCCAAAGAGAAAATCTGTGGTGGGATCACATTGGATCTATAAGATCAAGCATGGAGTTGATGGGAACATTGAGAAATTCAAGAAAAGATTTGTGGCCAAAGGGGTTCTCACAAAAGGAGGGCATAGATTATGACAAAACATTCGCCCCTGTGTCCAGATACTTACCGATTAGGATAGTCATATCAATTGCAGCGCAAATGGAGTGGAGGATCCAACATATGGATATAAAGACAACACTCCTCAACGATGTTGTTGAGGAGGAAATCTATATCAAAAACTCAGAGAAGTATGAGGCACACAATAGGGAGACACATGTGTGCATGTTGAATAGGGCTCTGTATTGGCTCAAGCAGGCTCTACAAGTATGGTCTGCCCGCATTGACAACTATTTACAAGGATTGGACTTTACGAAGAGTGAGATGGATTTCAATCTCTACTACATTATTGTTGGAGGTGAACCGTTCATTCTAGTACAATATTTATTTGTCCATGGAAAGGTTAGAGAAGCTCTTCCAGGAGTGGAAGAGAGATGTTGCATGTGAGTTTGAGATGATGGATCTAGGGATTATGCACTATTTCCTTGGATTGGAGGTCTAGAAGGGGGATGGAGAGATCTTCCTAGGGCAGGGAAAGTATATCATTGAGCTCCTGAGGAGATTCAGGATGTAGGGCTTGTTACCCATCAAAATTCAGTGGCCCCATAGGAGAATTTTTCTCCTAGATATCTCTTCAGTCAGCTAGCAGCCCCTGACAACCACCAATGTAGCCAATACATTGTGCCATTTGATCTCCGCTCCCTATGTTAGTCATATGTGTCATTGGTCATCTATCAAGAGTGTATGTTGAAGGTGGGCAATCCAATCCTAAAGGTATGTTTTTCATTGTGCAAATGGGTACTTATGCTTGTTTTTCCTTGGGCATCTTAGGCATGGATTATTGGGTGACGTAGAAAAAGGAAGCGTTTTGACTGTAGTTTTGTTCCCTCACCTTAAATGGGCAATTAATTTGCAATCCTAGTCCCATCGAATCTCCCCTATTGACCTATAGATTTAGGAAGGGCACTACTCGGAAAAAAAATGATTTTGGTAGCGCGGTCCCATTTTCTTGTTCCATATTTTTCACTCTCTTCAACACATTACAAGCCCTATTTCATCATTTCCCTTCTCTGGGTCCACAAAGCATCAGTACACCCCCTTCCCTTGTGCACATGCCTGGGTCAGGCCTAAAAATGTTGCCTCAGAGGATGATGCACCTAAAATAACGTTAAAAGCATATCATGGCCACAAGCAAGAAACAAAAGAAAAAAATATTGTAAAATGCAAAAGATGGCCAAGACATTAAAATTGTTGATTTGGGGTAGCATCGGATGTGCTCTAAGTCTCAAATTTTGTGGAGAGGCTTACACACATGTATTCTAAATAACCCAGAAATCGTTTGGTGAAATTCCACTTAGATTGTATTCTATAGAAATAATTAATTATTTTTAAAGGGACCGTAACTCAAAACTTAGGAAAATAAAATAATTAAAGTGTATTAATAGAATATGAGTGAGAATGATCTAGAATAAACGAAGCAAGTCACTTCTTTGATTAGAGATCTAATCTGGGCCGTTGAATCCTCAAAAAGAATATTATAAGAAGGACTTGAAGGGTCATTTGGAGAAAAACATTTATGGAGATACAAAGGATCTAGAGATCGAATTTTTCTGATGGAGCAAGTGCACGGACAAAAATCAAATCTAAGTGATCCTTGATTGCAGTGAGGGGCAATATTTCTGGTTGGAAGGTTTCCTAAGCCAGAGAGTACATAGCAGCAGAGATAGAGAGAGCCACAACTTTAGTGTAGAGCTAGTGACGCAGTGCCTACGCAGTCACTACGTAGATCTAGAGGGAAAGACGTTTTCCTGCTGAGGAGACAACGTAGAGCCAGTGTCAGATCCCAGAGATATTTTCTGGAGGCTCAGTTTCCAACCAGTAGTGGGACTAGCGCAGAGGTAGAAGGGCAGTTTAGTTGTGACGCAGTCACAGCGTAGAGTGGCGCACTCACTGCGTAAAGGCAGTGCAGGGAAGTCCAACCCTGGTGCAGATCAATGCTAGTTTCCCATGGAGGAGTGAGGCTTGTCTCACAAGACCTCTTTTGTTAGTTTTGTTGTATGATTTGATAGTCTCGTCAATCATAGATTTGTACTCAAAATCTACTGCATAATAACATAAACCCATAGATCTGCTGCACTGGTTTTCTCGCATTGGGTTTTTTGGGGACATTAGTCCAAAAACAATTGTGTCGAATGGTTGTGTGATCTATGTATGTTCAGATTTGTTTCCGCACTTTTATTTATTCCACAATTTAATTGTGTAGGCTGTGTAGTGAAAGGATTTCGATAGTTTCTTGTAGAACATAGAAAATAATTTGTTAAGTAAAATAGCAAATAGTATATTTTCCATCTATCACTGCAGTAGGATTCCGTATAACACAAATTTTCACATGGTATCAGAGCTTGTTTAAGCTGAGTGCAGGTAAGACAAAGAATAGATCCAGCAGATCTAGCGTTGAAGCAGCAACTGGCGATCAAAGAGCTGCGTAAGCAGCAGGTCGATTTCCCAGTGAAGTGTGCATTCCAAGCCAAGAGGGTCAGATCAGCAAGGAAAATCTCTCTCTGAGTGAGCCGATAGAGAGGACAGATTGTTCCAAAGTGTTGTTTGTCCAAGGCAAAGGGAGTACCGCAACAGATCTACGCAGATTAGTAGTTGGAGGGATGCAGTTGACTGCGTAGTAGTGGTTGTTGGTGCAGAGCGTCAGGAAAGCATAGTAGAAACACAGATTTGGGGGATTTCTGACCTCAGTGAGTTTCTGGCCCGAGAAACTCAGATTCCCCGAGCAGTAGCAACAATTTTTGTGGCTTGCTCCATTAGGAGTACGTAAAGCCAGCTGCGCAGGGGGTGAGAGGTAGTAGATCGACAACAGTTGGGTGAGATGGCCACCGATGGATTGCGTGACCAAGACCAGTTGGAGGGTGCCTCCAACTATGTAATCTGGAAGGCAAGGATTTCCTTCCTTCTAGATGAGCATGACCTTAAGGACTTTATCGATAGTGCTTAGGTTGAACTGGTGGATGCAACACCATTACGGGTCTTCTAGAAGAATATGGCTAAATCCAAGCGGTTGATCCTCGATGGAGTGAGGGATCACATTGTTTCACACATCTTAGCCAAAGGATGAGCTAAGGAGATGTGGGATGCGTTGGAAACGCTGTATGAGGGGTCTTCCAAGCAACAGAAGATGTCTCTGGAGGAGAAAATGATAACCACTAGGATGGAAAAGGGGAAGCGTATTGATCCATTCATGTCTAGACTTCAGGAAAACTGAGATCAGTTGGTAGCCATAGGAGCAGCTCTTAAGGCCACAAATATGGTCAGATTGGCCCTCAACTCAGTGTCCAAGGATTACCAAGTTTTTGTCTAGAGCATCCTGGGCAGAGAAAACTTGCCAGAGTTGGAGCAAATGTGGGCAACTCTTCTACAAGAAGAGATGCAGAGAGACTTACTCAAGTGTCAACTTGAGGGTGGCAGCAGCAGCGTTTCGAAGATCAAGAAGGAGGAGGAAGAGAATGTGGCCCTTGAATCAAAGGGGCATCAAGAGCTGTTGAGATTTTGGGGTAGCATCAGATGTGCTTTAGATCCGAAACTTTGTGGAGGGGATGGAACACATGAGATCTCCAAGACCCAGAAAGCGTTTGGAGAAATTCCATCTGGTGTAAAAGTTATTCAAATAATTAAATTTTTTAATGAGGACCCTAAGTCTAACTTAGGGAAATTAAAAAATTAAAGTGAATTAACTTACACATGTGATGAGAACATTCTAAATGACGTGGATCAAACATTTTTTTAATCTTAGCCATTGATTAGAGATTAGATCACGGTTGTTGATGAGTCAACGAGAAAAGTGTAAAAGAAGAGCTTGGGGTCAGTTGGGAGACACACACAAAGTCTAAGAGATCTAATTCTTCTGACAGAGCAGTACTCGGACGAAGATCAGATATGAGTGACTCAGAGTTGCCGTGAGGGGCAGATGTAGTGATTGGCCAGGAGGGCCAAGGGTACAACACAGAGCAAGGGCAACAGAGACGCAGTGGAGGCAACGCAGCCATCAGAGGGTGTGACGCGTTGCACACCTTTTCAGAATATCTCTCACACACAAGCAACTCTAAACCAGAGATGGACCTGGAGGGGCTTTTACCAGATATTTCACTCGAAGAGGATGAGATCCGGAGGCTACCTAGCCCTTTCCCGTACCTCCGTCTTATATAGGGGAAACACATCAAAAGGGGATATCAACTGGACTATCTCGAAGGGAAAATGGGCAGTAACAAGATACAAATGCTATAAACTGAACATGAAGCAGATACACATGAAATAGAGAGAATGCTAAGCCATTTTATTATACTGAGAAATAGAAATGAGTACAAGAGGTGATCAGAGTGATGGCACCTCGATTTGCACCAGGCAAGTGTAGAAATACCCTTAGAATATCAATGGAATGGCTGCTCTCTGCTCTGGGTCGAAGCTGCTGGAAAACTGTCGTGCTGCTGCCACTACTGGAACAAGATGAGTATTTGGGGCTGCTCCCCTACTCAGAAAAAGCTGAAAGTCTGGAATCCGCCTCTGCTCACAATACCCAGAAAAGCCCAGAGAGCGTTTCTGAAATGGCCGACCCCCGAAAATACCTCTCTTGAGGATCTACGCTATCCTCCCAATGGCCACGCTGTGACTGAATGGAATCCTCCAAAATATGGCCTCCTGCTCTGCCAAAAGTCTCCAATAGGCAATGGCTGGCCCCTTGCTCAATCTCCGGACCCGAAACTCCCAAAATAGTGCCAAACCCGTACTTTGTCTATAGAGTATAAAGGGAAATGACATCAAAAGGGGATAGTAACCGGAATATCCCAAAGGGAAAATGGACATGATATTAAAAGAGTGAGCAAGACAAGATACAAAATGCTATAAACTGAACATGAAATAGAGAGAATACTGAGCCATTTTATTATACTGAGAAATAGAAATGAGTACAAGAGGTGATCAAAGTGATGGCACCTCGACTTGCACTAGGAAAGTGTAGGAATACTCTCAGAATATCGATGGAATGGCTGCTCTCTGCTCTGCGTCCAAACTGTTGGAAAACTGTCGTGTTGCTGCTATTGCTGGAGCAAGATGAGTATTTGGGGCTGCTCCCCTACTCAGAAAGGACTGAAACTCTGGAATCTGAGTCTACTCACAATACCCAGAAAAGCTCAGAGAGCGTTTCTGAAATGGACAACCCCCGAAAATACCTCCTTTGAGGATCTACGCTATCCTCCCAAGGGCCACGCTAATGCTGAATGAAATCCTCCAAAATATGGCATCCCACTCTGCCAAAAGCTTCCAATAGGCAAGGGCTGGCCCCTTGCTCAATCCTCCAGCCAAAATCCTCCGAAATAGTGCTACTCCGGAGCTCCCTCAAGATGGACTGCGTCCTCCCTCTCAAGATTCCACAATCTCTATGGCTCTGCTCCTCCCACAAATGCCAACACCGATCCTCCTGCAAAATACTGATGAGACTACCTCACCCGAGCAAGCACTCGAAGTCTCCCGGGGCTGAGGGTGGGATCTCCGAACAGAGACACCTGATGCACTAAACAGTGCTATAGATAAGCTAAACAACCAGCATGCTCTAAGTCGAAGTGACCAGCTCAATATGCATAAACTCGAATGAGGAAATGAGGAGGCTCTCCTCCTTTTTATAACGAGGGGCCTCTCTCAACCCTAGGCCCCACCATCTCCTACGTTGCCTCCATTTGGCCCACGTTGGTAACTCAACTGCGTTGGCCATGCTCACGCAGTCCAAGTGGGTCCCTCTTCACGTGGTCACTTGGCCCCCTTGGCCCACCTTGGTCACAACGTTGATTTCACTAGGTGACTTTAGGGAGTGTACTTTATTCTAAGTGAGTTATATCCCCCCTCTTACTCACTTTTATTTATATTATAACTATAGAAGGAAAAATTGATCAAAATTAATATTTCCAATTAGCTATCACTAATTGGGAATATTATAGTCTCCCCCGGCAAAATGTTGCTTGACCCCAAGCAACTGTAGTGATGGATGCTGCAAGATCTTCTCACTTTCCCAAGTGGCATCCTCATCCGGCAAATTCTTCCACTTCACCAAGAACTCCCAGACTGTCCTGCTCCGCAGCTGTCTCTCTCTGATATCAATAATGGCCTCCAGCTGTAGCACCAAATGCCCCTTATCATCCGTCGGCGGAAGCTCCTCTGTCACTGTCACCCGCTGTCCCAAAGCCTTCTTTAGGCATGATACGTGAAAGATGTTATGAATCTTGCTGCCTTGGGGCTGCTCCAACTCATAGGCAACTTGTCCAACCTTGCGTATCACCCTATAAGGTCTATAAAAGCGGGGCTTGAGCTTTTCAGCCCCCTTCTGCTTCAGAGTCGAGTGTCGGTATGGCTGCAAGCGTAGGTAGACCAAGTCCCCTACCTCAAACTGTCTCTCCACCCGACCCCTGTCGGCATACAGCTTTTGCTGGTTCTGTGCTATAGCCATGTTATCCTTGAGAGCTCGGAGGATGTCCTGACTCTCTTGGATCCAATCCTTGGCTCTAGGAGCCTTGCTGGCACCAAACATCACATCAACAAAAGATAAAGCATGATAACCATATAATGCATAGAACGGAGACATACCGATAAACATGTGATGTGTGTTGTTGTAGCAGTACTCTCCTAGGTGCAGCGACTTCAACCATGCCCTCTGCTGCCCACTGACATAGTTACGCAAGTAGCCCTCCAGCCACTTGTTGACTATCTCTGTCTGCCCATCTATCTGTGGGTGGTAGCTGGTGCTCGGTGTCAACTCTGTCCCCACCAGCCGGAAAAGCTCCTGCCAAAATCCGCCCATGAAGCAGTTGTCCCTGTCACTGACAATGGTCTTGGGAAGACCATGTAACCTGAAGATATCCCGGAAGAACAACTCCGCCACCTATGCTGTTGTATAGTGTGCGGATATGGCAAAAAAATGTGCATATTTCATCAGTCGATCAACGACGACGAGTATACAGTCCTTGCCCTACACCATGGGCAACCCTGTGATGAAGTCCATCGAAATACTCTCCCACTTCCCCTCTAGAATGGGGAGAGACTGCAACAAACCTGCTGGATGGTTCATCTCCCCATTGTTGCGCTGACAAACTTCGCACTCCCTGACATGCTGGAGTACGTCCTCCTTGAGGCCCTTCCATGAGAACCTCTCCCTGATGGCCCTGTAGGTTTTGGTAAACCCCTAGTGGCCAGACAATGGTGAATCATGAGAAGCCTACAGTATCTTCTTCTTGAGCTGAGAGCCCTCAGTCAAGAAGATCCTATCCCTGTAGTAGATGATCTCATCTATCACCCTGTATCTGTCATCCGTCACCTGTCCATCCAGAACCTCACAAGCGAATCTGTCCTTAGAGTACTCCACCAAAAGTCGAGCCTTCCAATCTGCGTCCAAACTCATCAGAGACAACGCAGCTGGTATGCGTGAAAGTGCATCAGCCACCACGTTATTCTTCCCTTTGACATACTCGATGTCAAAGTCGTAGGCCTGGATCTTGTTGACCTACTTCTGCTGCCTCTCTTGTAGCTGCTTCTGCTCTAAGAAAAATCTGAGGCTGTTGTGGTCAGTCCTCACCCTGAAGGAACTTTTGGCTCTCAAAAGCTATCGGGTGACCTCCCTGCATCAATACTGCACCGATCCCCTCTCCCGATGCATCACACTCTAAAACAAATGGCTGCGTGAAATCTGGTAATGCAAGTACTGGGCAGCTGCTCATCACCTCCTTGAGCCTGTCAAAGGCCCGCTGCGCTGTATCTGTCCAACTAAATGCCCCCTTCTTTGTCAAATCTGTCAAGGGTGCAGCAAGCTGAGATAAACTCTTGACGAACTTCCTGTAGTAGGTGCAGATACCTACAAACCCTCGAAGTTCTGTCACGTTTCTCGGCTCTGGCCAATCTCTGATGGCCCTGGTCTTCTCCTCGTGGACCCTCACTCCGTCCACCCCTATAATGTGTCCCAGATATAGCATCTCCGTCAACCCAAACTCGCACTTGGAGAGCTTAGCATAAAACTGTTGCTCCTCCAAAATACGCAACACTGCTTCTATGTGCTGGAGATGCTCCTCCCATGTCCTGCTATATATCAATATATCATCAAAGAAGACCAGCACAAACTTCCTCAGGTGACTGCGGAAGAGGTGGTTCATGCACAACTGGAAGGTGGCCGGTGCGTTGGTTAGCCCGAAGGGCAACACCAAAAACTCAAAATGGCCATAATGGCACCTGAAAGCGGTCTTGGGAATGTCCTGTTCCCTCATGCAAATCTGGTGGTACCCGGATCTCAAATCAATCTTTGAGAAGAACTGCGCCCCTCTCAACTCATCCATCAGCTCGTCAATTCGTGGTATAGGGTACCTGTTCTTCATGGTTTTCTTGTTCAAAGCCCTGTAATCAATGCACATCCGCAATGTGTCGTCCTTCTTCTTCACCAACACTACCGAAGAAGCGAAAGGACTGGTGCTGGGCCGTATGTGTCCAAGGGCTAACAGCTCACAGATAGCCCGCTCAATCTCGTCCCGATAGGCCTTGGGGTGCCTATAGGGTGTGGTAATGACGGCCTGAATGCCCTGCTCTAGCTCAATAGTATGCTCAAATCCCCGATCCAGTGACTGACCTGGTGGTATCTCCCCAAACACCGTGGCATACCTATCAAGGATGGTCTGAATCTCTGGATGAATCGTCTACCCGGTAGTCCCTGCCTCTGATGCACGCAGCGCCACTGCCCACTCTATGTCTCCCTTCCGGAAGTCTGCCTCCATCCGGTGAGCTGAAACAGTCTGGGGTGGGTAAGTGTGAATTCCCCGTATCTTCTCATGCTTCCGGTTCTTCTTATCATCCCACTCCATCTCCAAGGCCTCCCAATCTATGGTGACCTTCCCTAGAGTGATCAGCCATTGTACACCCAATACCACATTGGTATCCAGTATGTTAACCACAAAAAAGTGGTCAGTCACTGTGTAGGTGCCCATCGTCACTGCCAGCTCTAGAACATATATGGCACACTGCATCGTCTGATCTCCTGGGACCAACATTGAAAATCCATCAAAGCTCTCTGTCTATATGCCTCTCCACTCTACCATCTATGCATCGATGAAGTTGTGGGTTGCCCCACTGTCCACCAGTACTGATACTCGCTGCCCCCGTACTGTCCCTCGAACTCGCAGCGTCAGATACTTGGGTACTCCCTGCAATGCTACAAGGGTCCCCCCTGTGGGTGCAAAGGTTGCACCTCCTGCTCTTGGTGGTGGAGGTGGCAAATGGTCCTGAGCTGCATGGCTGCCCCCTGCTTCCACGTCATCATACTCATCCTCTTCCCCGCTGCTCTCGGAGAAGACCTCAATAAAGTGTGTCTTGCCCGCAGCACATCTGTGTCCTGGTGCCCACGGCTCCTGACATGTGAAACACAACCTCTTCTTCTTCAACTCCCTCCTGGCATCATCATCCAACTGTCCCCTACCCGGATTCCCCTTTGGAGGCAGAATCCTCACATCCTTCCCCTTGGGCTAGAAAGCCTGTCTCTGGGGTAAGGTGTCCTGGTCCTGGGTAAGGCATCCTGCAAATCCCGAGTCCTGCCAACTGCGTCATGGAGTGTGGTTGCTCTAGTGGATCTAACCAATCCCCGAAGCGGCTCTGCTAACCCCTCAATGAACATATAAATCATCCGTGCCGCAGATAGATTTGGCACCATCACTGAAAGTCTCAAGAAATCTGAGATATAAGTATCTGGGCTCCCGGTCTGCTTCAGCCTCGTCAGCTCAATAAAGTGCTCCTCTGGATCCCTCCGATCAAACCTCTCTATCAATCTCTGGTGAACTCGGCATATGTAGTCACCGTCGAATGCCCGAGTGTAACCATCCCATGGAACCACCAATCCTGAGCCTCGCCATCCAGATGCAGTGCTGCCACCTTGATGGCCTCCGTCTCTGCCATCTGGTTGAGCTAGAAGTATATGTCCAACTTCTCCACCCAAGCCTTTGCCGAACTATTTGATGAACCATCAAACGTGGGCAAATGGAACCTGCTCACTGTACGCTGAGTGTCTCCCTCATGATAATGCCGATGCCCTCTGTGATGGTCGCGGGGTCTGTTGTCCCGCTGGAGCTAAACAAAATCTCTGAATGAAAGGGCATCCCTGAACTCCTGCCCATATGCCTGATACTCAGCAAAATAATCACCCATGTGGCCAAGCTCTGGCTCCTGCTGTGCTCCTGCCCCAGTGTCTGCACCTAGAAAAGTGGGCATAGTGGAACGTGTGGGGGCATGTGATGCCATGTGCTGAGTGGCATCGTGCTCCTGCAAATGGTGGGATGTGCCCGATCCCTCACCAATCTGGAAACCCCTTGGGGTTTCACGCTATCTAGTCTCTACAGCAGTGAATCTCTGCCCCATCACCTCAATCTGCCTCGACAAATCCTGTACTGACTTGAGGAGCATTTCCCCAAACTTCTTTGCATCACTATCATCTGTCGTTGGTTCCTCCTGTTCTGCGTCCACCACTGGAACGCAGTCACCCTCTCCATAGGTGATTTGCAACCTACGCTCTCTGTCATGGTACTTTCTACCTCTGTAGCAAATATACGGCTTCTCTCCTGGTGTCATAGACAACTCACCCCTACAGGCTGAGCCAGGTCTATGAGCTCTGATACCACTGTAACATCTCGCGAGGGAAATAACCAGTAATACAAAGCATACAAGAAGATACAAAATACTATAAACTGAAGATGAAGCAAATACACATGAAATAGAGAGAATACTGAGCCATTTTATTATATTGAGAAAAAGAAATGAGTACAAGAGGTGATCAGAGTGATAGCACCTCGACTTGCACCAAGCAAGTGTAGGAATACTCTCAGAATAACAATGGAATGGTTGCTCTCTGCTTTACGTCCAAGCTGCTGGAAAACTGTCGTGTTGCTGCTACTGCTGGAACAAGATGAGTATTTGGGGCTACTCCCCTACTCAGAAAGAGCTGAAACTCTGGAATCTGCCTCTACTCACAATACCCAGAAAAGCCTAGAGAGTGTTTCTGAAATGGCCGGCCCCCGAAAATACCTCCCTTGAGGATCTACGCTATCCTCCCAAGGGCCACGCTGATGCTTAATGAAATCCTCCAAAATATGGCCTCCCACTCTGCCAAAAGCTTCCAATAGGCAAGGGTTGGCCCCTTGCTCAATCCTCCGGCCAAAATCCTCCAAAATAGTGCCACTCCGGAGCTCCCTCAAGATGGACTGCGTCCTCCCTCTCAAGACTGCGCAGTCTCTATGGCTCTGCTCCTCCCACGAATGCCAACACCGATTCTCTTGCAAAATACTGATGAGACTACCTCACCCGAGCAAGCACTTGAACTCTCCCGGGGCTGAGGGTGGGATCTCCGAACGGAGACACCCGATGCACTAAACAGTGCTGCAGACAAGCTAAACAGCCAGCGTGCTCTAAGTCTAAGTGACCAGCTCAATATGCATAAACTCGAATGAGGAAATGAGGAGGCTCTCCTCCTTTTTATAATGCTAGGCCTCTCTCAACCCTAGGCCCCACCATCGCCTACGTTGCCTCCCTTGGCCCACGTTGCCAACTCAACTGCGCTGGCCATGCTCACGCTATCCAAGTGGGTCCCTCTTCACGTGGTCACTTGGCCCCCTTGGCCCACCTTAGTCACAACGTTGTTTTCACTAGGTGACTTTAGGGAGTGTACTTTATTCTAAGTGAGTTATATCCCCCTCTTACTCACTTTTATTTATATTTTAACTATAGAAGGAAAAATTGATCAAAATTAATATTTCCAATTAGCTATCGCTAATTGGGAATATTACACGCAATTCCTCAAGAGGGTGACGCAAAATGCCCATGCAGGCGCACGCTAGGCAGCACAATATCTCCAAGAAGAAGTCTGAAATTGTGTGTGAAGCAAGGGTTTCTCGTGCCGATAGGCCGTAACCGTAATATCCCGAATGGAAATAAACAGCAATATAAAGCCACATAAACAAGCATTTACAGCAAATAGAGAGACATCACATAAACAATGCAAATATGGAGAAACGCTGAGCCATTTTATTATGTATCTGAAAGATACAATGAGTACAAAGGTGATGAGAATGATGGCACCTTGGCTTGCACAAGGCAAGCTAGAAATACGCTCAGAAATGCTCAAGGAATGGCTGCTCTGTCAAGGACTGCATAATTTCCAAAGTTGTTGTTGCTATTGCCACACTGCTGCTATTGTTGGAATGGGATGGCTCTTTGGGGCTATTCCCCTGCTCAGAAAAATTTGAAACTTTGGGAATGAGCTCTCCTCCAATTACCCAAAAAAGCTCAGAAAGGAACTCCAAAATGGATGACCCCGGAATTTGACCTCCCTTAAGGAATAACGCTATCCCAGTGAAACACACTGGCCCTGAATGATCCTCTGTAAATAATGGCCTCCTCCTATACCAAAATGATGAAATAGTGAAGGGCGGATCCCTTCACACTATCTCGGGCTGAATCCCCTGATAAATCCTCACTCCCGGAATTGCCTCTACCACAAACTGCATGATCTCTCCTAGAGACCGCGCTGCCCAAAAAAATGCGTAATTCTTGACTAAAGATACTATGACTCCCTCCTACAAAACAATGGATAGAACTCCTCACCCGAGCAGGCACTCGAAGTCCCCCGGGACTGAGGTTTGGATCTCCGCTCGGAGACACCCGATGTGCTAAACAGCACTTGCAAACTTCGCTCAACAACAAAAGCATGCTCAATGTCAAAGGACAGAAATCATAGATGCATAATAGAATGAGAGAATGAGGAGCCTCTTCCCCTTTTTATGCTTTGAGAGCCTTGCTCTCACCCGGGCCCCATCAAACTGCATTGTCCCTCTTGGCCCACATTGTCCCTCTCTCACTGCGTTGTCATGGGCCCACGCTGCCCACGCTGCCACTTCATCATCTTGGTCCCCACGCTGCCAAACAATTATATGCTCAAGTGACTTTAGGGAATGTTTATTTTCTAAGTGTAGGTTGTGTGTCTCATCACCCACTTTATTAATTGAATTAACTTTAGAAAAGCAAAACTAGCCAAAATTAATATTACCAATTAGTTGTTGCTAATTGGGAATATTACAGTCCTCCCCACCAAAAATTTCTTGTCCTCAAGCAATGCCTGAACAAGCCTCCTCCCTAGCTGATGCTCCCCACCATCACTGCAAAATGTGCCTGTGTCCTAGATGCACCACTGAATCTTCCCTATCCTCTGTATCACCCTGATATGGAGGGATCTCTCAATGCTAGGATCCCAAGCCATCGTATCCAACATGAAGCTCTACCTGCTCCACTCACCATCTTGCCATGCTAATGAAGTCCACCACTTCATCAGTGACTCGCTAAAGCCCGATGGAAGATATACATGGTCTCCCCATGTAGTATACAGCTCACCCCTAGAGGTTATTGAGTTGTGTAGAGCTGTAATGCTCAAGTATCCTACTAATCTCTTAGAGGTACCACCATGTTGATGTTGTGCTACTCTGATCATGAGATACTCCTCGTCATGCGCAAACTGTATCCTCCTCTCCTGAGACCTAGTGGCAGGAGATCTATGAGAGACAAGCTCATTCGGACCAGGAATCGCCATGATGCCAATACCTACCCCTCCGAATGCAACTCTAAATCTATGCATCAACAGAGAAAGTTTGCCTTGCCATCCGATGAAGGCCTTTGTGTACCCCCATGTGCCAACCCAACAATGAACTAGATCATCCCTGTCCTGACTCCGACCATCATGAGACAGAATGGACTATCAATTAACTAAATCTCTGCATCCCATAGTCAGACCTGCTGCACCATAGCTCTGACAACTGCGGGAATCCCTTCGTGCCTCATCTCTAGTCCCTGCTCGTGACCAATATAGAGGGTCCATATATCATGGGAAAATATGATGCATGCTAACCTGCCCTGTGTCGGCCACTATGTAGTACCGATAACTGCTGGAAACCATATGTGACAAATAGCCACCCCCTGAATGCAATCAATAAATAGATATCTGATACTCGCAATTGACTGAAGGTATGTGGATCCCTCCTGTCCCTGCCAACCAGCTCCACTGGGTCTGCCATCCACCCTCTCGATAATGTGTCGATACATTGTCTGGAGCCCACACACATACTGGGATGCTACCTCTATTGTACCCAGTATCCTCTGCTCGTGCATGGTCTCGACATGCCCTGAGAAAAGAGTGACACATGTCTCCCTCATGACCCGCTCCCCAAGCGTAGCCTCAGCGATGACTGATGTGCCACCCCTGTAGAGGATCATCTCATCCCCTAACCTGTGGCTGTCAACTAGCACACCGACCCAGTGCCACTGCTGAGAAGTCTCTCCCCTAGTGTGCTGAGTGTCATCCAAATATCTTGGATGAGCCTCGCGTACCCCGCTGGTCATGCCCAGAGTGCCAAAGGACAACAACAAAATCAATTGTGCCCGTGAGTGATGTAGAAGAGGGTCAGGCGCATGAGTCCCCACAGATACCGTCAAGTATCGCTCATCTGTCTCCCCATCGATCCTAGGTGAACTACCCCCAAAGGTATGCTTGGTGTCCCTGTCTGTGAGTCTCTCTAGAGGCAATACTCTAAGACCCTGCTGTGCAGCATCATACACCCCCGCATACCACCGATCATCCATGTACTCCTCGACATGCCACTGCACACTGAGGCATACCCCTGTACACCGGATAACCCCTACTATTGTTGTACCACCCGTATGTGATGTGATGTAGGACACTCCTCCACCGATGCGAGTCCCACACACTATGGTACACCACCATGCAACTCATGTCCACTGGTAGTGCTTGCTCAATTTCAGATGCTCCCACATGCTTGGCTGTAGTGGCCTAGAGTTGTGTCTCTACATGTCGGACCACCCCCCAAGTTGTTGTTATTCTTTGGGTGCACTCACTGTGGAATGGGACTGAGGCTCTTTGGGTCTATTCCCATGCTCGAAAAAATATGAAACTCAGGGAATGAGCTCTCCTCCAAATACCCAAAATAGCCTAGAAAGGAATTCTGGAATGGATGACCCCGGAATTTGACCTCCCTTAAGGAATAATGCTATCCCAGTGAAACACACTGGCCCTAAATGATTCTCTATAAATAATGGCCTCCTCATGTACCTAAGTGATGAAATAGTGAAGGGTTGATCCCTTCACACTATCTCGGGCTGAATGCCCTGATACATCCACACTCTTGAAACTACCTCTACCACAAACTGCGTGATCTCTCTTAGAGACTGCGCTGCCCAAGAAAATGCGTAATTCCTAGCTAAAGATACTATGGCTCCCTCCTATAAAACAATGGATAGAACTCCTCACCCGAGCAGGCACTCGAAGTCCCCCGGGGCTGAGGTTGGGATCTTTGCTCGGAGACACCCAATGTGCTAAATAACACTTGTAGACTTCACTCAACAACAAAAGCGTGCTCAATGTCAAAAGACAGAAATCATAGAATGCATAATAGAATGAGAGAATGAGGAGCCTCTTCCCCTTTTTATGCTTTGAGCCTTCCAGCCTCACTCGGGCGCCTAAAGCTGGCTGTCCCTCTTGACCTGTTGTCCCTCTCTCTTGCTGCTGTCATGGTCCCCTTGTTGCCCATCTTTGCCACTTTCCCTCACGCTGCCACTTCGTGTCCTAGGTTTCCATATTTGCCAAATAATTATATGCTCCAAGTGACTTTAGAATGTTTATTTCCTAAGTGTAGGTTGTGTGTCTCATCACCACTTATTAAATGAATTAACTTTAGAAAAGAAAAAGCTGGCCAAAATTAATATTACCAATTAGGCTGTTTTGCTAATTGCAAATGTCGATAGCAGAGATCCGAGAAGCGGATCCATGCGAGCTGGGGTGATGCGATCCCTCGGCCAAGGCTATGCGAGGTGATGCAATAGTTGTGCAAAGCCAGCTGGGGTTTCACCAGTTGCTCATCTGGATCAACCGGGACTTGCGAGAGTTAGGTATATCTCACATTTTCTTTGATTGCCGAGGTTTTCTCTGTTGAGTCGGCCAAGTTTATGGCCCCCTAGATGTACTCAGAAACTGCTGCTTAATAATAATAAACCCTCATATCTGCTCTGTTGTTCATGTTGTTTTCTGCATTAGGTTTTCCTGGGGACATTTGTTCAAAAAATCTGTGTCATTTGTCATATGTGCGTGATGTTCAGTAAATTATCTGTAATTGTGTAGGTTGCTATTTGTGTTTTACTTCGAAGTTTTTTTTGAATATTCAGTTAAATAACTTGTGTAATAAATCAAGTAGGAGAAGTAAATCAATAGTTAGCGATGGGATTTATTGCTCATTTTCACAAAGGCAACTCACAGGTGAGAAGGATCTGTCAAAGATTAAATGTTTCCGGTGTGGTGAGATGGGGCATTATGCCACACAGTGTCCTCTCAAGAAGAGGGGCAAGGATGAGAAACATGATCCTCAGGCCAAAGCAACAAAGATAGGGAAGGAGGAGTTTGCTATGATTTCTCATATACCTCCAGGAGGGAGGTGGGCTGATTTGGAGTTGTAGACCCAGAGATCTACAAGATGGGCAAGATCCTTCAGGAGTCCACCTCTTGGATCATCACCTTGCTACAGGAGCCCAAAACAACAGTAGCAGGTTGGACTAGTTCCAGTTAGTGCATAGGAGTGTTGAAGTGACAACTCGGTGGTTAGCAGCTGGAAGGCCTTGATCTGAAGCGGTAAATGCCTGGCTCAACTTCCAAGAGGTAAACGCCATAGGCTAACGATAATCAGATCTTCATCAGAGATGCGAGTGTACTTGTCTAATTTTTGGATGATTTTTTCGATTGCGGAAAGCAAGAATGTTGCGATGCGGTAGCATTTAAAGCGTACCTTGGAACTAGGGATTCTTTGATGGATGCTCTCACTCCTATTGTGTTCTCAATGTGATGTAGGACACTCCTACTCCACAATGCAGTCCCACACACTACGGTACACCACCATGCAACTCCATGTCCACTGGTAGTCCACTGCTCAATGCTAGATGCTCCCACACATCCTTGGATGTGATGGCCTAGAGTTGTGTCTCTACATGTCGGACCACCCCCAATCGGTATCATCACCTCCATTGTCGCTTCGCTATACTCGCCGACGAATGGATCATCACTCCAAACCCTCCCCGAGGGGTCCGAAAAGTGAATCTCCCTATGTGTCAGTAGTGATACCACCACTGCTTGGCTCCGCTGTGACCTCTGTGCCCCACACAAAGGTGAAGAATCCTTGGCTCCATACAAGGCACCATCTGGTGGCCTGCCAATGCCACCTCCTCTGACAAGCTCTTGCCAAGGTATGTTGTTCACCTTGTGACCCCGCGTACAAGTGTCATACCAAGACAACCTAGGGAGTCTGCCCCTAAACTGGTTGGCCACTGGAGCTGACCGAAAATCCCCTAGCGAATGCGCATGCTCAACTGCTAGGCCAACTGTACCCTCCAGGACATAGTCAACCGACCTGCCTGGGAAACGACAGGTAGTCCTACCTAGATCCCAATGCCAGTCTGGGGTTCCTGTATTCCTAGCACCTGGAAATTCTGCTGAACTACACCCGGGTCCACCACTATCTCCATAACCCACTCCACCGGGTACCAACTCAAAATCTCTCGCCATCCAACCTCAACATGTGGATGCTGCACCCTGTGCAAATCCGATCGTCTCATATCGCTATCCAAGTCAACATATCAGATCTGACTAGGTGGCTCCGCCTCTCTCTCTCCAATGGAAAGAGGTGACCCAACAATGCTGCTAGCCCCATCTATGCATGCCTGCAGGGGGCTGCTCTGACACTCCAATGTGCCCTCTAGCTATACCATTAGGGAATCCAGCCGTTCCCCAATGTGGGCCAACTTGGCCGCTAACTCGGCACAAACCACTCTCATGCCCTCTAGCTCCTCGTTCTGTAACAAAATAGCCTCTCGTACTGATGTGGCCTTCCCTTTCAAAACTAGAAGGTCGGCTCAAAGCTGATGACACCGTTGTGTGCGACCATCATCCAATACCTCTGTATCTCCTAGTGCCTCATCAAAGGTAGATACATCTCCTGGCACCTCACCCATCTTTCGCACGCTGCTACCACCCGAAGACTCGGCCACTACCCTGGTCATCACCTCAATGGATGGCACTACTGGGGTAATCTCTACTCTCTCTACTAAGATGTCAACCGATATGGTCAAAGAAGTCTCCAACACAGGTGACCCCTGCGTCATACTAGGTGTATCCACATGCTCCCCATGATCCTGTGTGCCCTCATCCTCCAAATGTGAGGTAGCCATTTTGATGGCTTCCCCCTCCGTTATTCGGTCAAGCTGGAAAGAGGTATCCAACTTTTCCACCCGACCCCGAACCGTGCAATCAGTGGATCCATCATACGTGGGAAAAGGTGTCCTCCCAGTGGTACGCCGCAACTCTGAACTCTGCGCGCTAGATCCCCCACTGTTACTTCCTTCTTCATCCTGCCTGAGATGATAGTAATCTCTGAAGGGAAAAGCTGCTCTGAAGTTTTCCCCCATGGACTGCCATTCGCGGAAATAATCTCCCAAGGGTATATGATCACGCCTCCTACCTTTCTCACTCGGTACTGGAGGTAAGAATGTAGGCATCGTGATCCTGGTCGGCCTACTGAAGGCTGGTGGGTGAGTGGCTGGTAAAGGGTGGTCACACTATTGTGAAACCCCTAAAGTTTCCCCAACTAGGGATTCCTGATGGATGCTCTCATTCTTATTCTGTTGTTTGAGTCTTTCCAACATTCCCTTCTGTCCTTTGGCTAAATCATTTAGGGCCTTAAAAATGTTACCAAAGGTTGCTTCCCCTTTTCTCTTTGACTCCCCCATGTTTGCCACCTCTATTGCCTTTGGTGGGTAAGATTCTACCTACCCTCTTTGTTCATAGAAAAACATCGCCATGGCTGAGCCAAAAATGAAGCTCTGATACCACTATAATATTCCAAATAGAAATAAACAGTAATATAAAGCCACATAAACAAGCATTTATAGCAAATAGAGAGACATCACATAAACAATGCAAATATGGAGAAACGCTAAGCCATTTTATTATGTAACTGAAAGATACAATGAGTACAAAGGTGATCGGAATGATGGCACGTTGGCTTGCACAAGGCAAGTTGGAAATACTCTCAGAAATGCTCAAGGAATGGCTGCTCTGTCACGGACTGCATAATCTCCAAAGCTATAGTTGCTATTGCCGAATTGCTGCTATTGTTGGAATGGGATGGCTCTTTGGGGCTGTTCTCCTGCTCAGAAAAATATTAAACTCTCGGAATGAGCTCTCCTCCAAATACCCGGAAAATCCCAGAAAGGAATTCCGGAATGGATGACCCTGGAATTTGATCTCCCTTAAGGAATAACGTTATCCCAGTGAAACACACTGGCCCTGAGTGATCCTCTGTAAATAATGGCCTCCTCCTGTACCAAAATGATGAAATAGTGAAGGGTTGATCCCTTCACACTATCTCGGGCTGAATCCCCTGATAAATCCTCACTCCCGGAACTGCCTCTACCACAAACTGTGTGATCTCTCCCAGAGACTGCGCTGCCCAAGCAAATGCGTAATTCCTAGTTGAAGATACTATGGCTCCCTCCTACAAAACAATGGATAGAACTCCTCACCCGAGTAGGCACTCGAGTCCCCCAGGGCTGAGGTTGGGATCTCCGCTCGGAGACACCCGATGTGCTAAACAGCACTTGCAGACTTCGCTCAACAACAAAAGTGTGCTCAATGTCAAAAGACAGAAATCATAGATGCATAATAGAATGAGAGAATGAGGAGCCTCTTCCCCTTTTTATGCTTTGAGAGCCTTGCTCTCACCTGGGCCCCACCAAACTGCGCTGTCCCTCTTGGCCCACGCTGACCCTCTCTCACTGCGCTGTCATGAACCCACGCTGCCCACGCTGCCACTTCCCTCACGCTGCCACTTCGTCATCCTAGGCCCCATGCTGCCAAATAATTATATGCTCAAGTGACTTTAGGGAATGTTTATTTCCTAAGTGTAGGTTGTGTGTCTCATCACCCACTTTATTAACTGAATTAACTTTAGAAAAGCAAAACTGACCAAAATTAATATTACCAATTAGCTGCTGCTAATTGGGAATATTACAAGAATCGAGATCCTGAAACAGCGTATCCAGCGTGCAGCTAGGGTGATGCGCCTCGCCCAAGGCTATGTGCCGATGCAATAGTTGTGCAAAGCTAGCCGGGTTTCACCAGTTGCTCATCCGGATCAGCCGGGACTTGCAAGAGTGAGGTATATCTCACATTTTCTCTAATTGCCGAGGTTTTCTTTGTTGGGTGAGCCGAGTTTATGGCACCCTAGATGTACTCAGAAATTGTTGCTTAATAATAATAAACCCTCATATCTGTTGCACCGGCTTTTGCGCGTTGGGTTTTTCCGGGGACATTTGTCCGAAAAACCTGTATCATTTGGCATATGTGCGTGATATTCAATAAATGATCTGTATTCGTGTAGGTTGTTATTTGTGTTTACTTTGAAGTTTTTTTGAATATTCAGTTAAATAACTTGTGTAATAAATCAAGTAGGAGAAGTAAATCAATAGTTAGCAAGAGATTTCGTGTCTTGTAAATTTTCACAAGAGCAGCGTAGGAGGAAGAAGGATCTGTCAAAGATCAAATTCTTTCGGAGTGGCGAAATGGGACATTACGCAACACAATTTTCTCTCAGAAAGAAGGACAAGGATGAGAAACATGATCCTCAGGTTGGAGCAGCGAAGATAGAGGAGTTTGCAATGATTTCTCATATACCTCCAAGAGGGAGGTGGGCTGATTTGGAGTTGTAGACCCAGAGATCTACAAGATTGGGCAGGATCCTTGAGGATTCTACCTCTCGGATCATCACCTTGCTACGGGAGCCCAAAAAATCAGTAGCAGGATGGACTAGTGCTAGTTGATGCAGAGGAGTGCTGAAGTGACAATGTAGTGGTTAGCAGCGGCAGAGTCTGAGCACCGAAGAGCAGTGTTGCAGCAGCGCAAAGGAATGTAGTGTAGAGCAGTAGCAGCTTCAGAGGGACAACGCAGAGGCTAGCAACAGTCAGATCTTCATCACCAAGATGTAGTATACTTGTCCAATTTTGGATATTTTTCAGTTGCAGAAAAAAAGTATGTTACCGTGCAGTAGCAGTTGGCAGTGGTAGAGTCAGTAGCAGCACAAATGCAGAATTCAAAGGGAGTCGCAGTACAGATGCAGTGTTGACAGTGGCAGTGTCAGCAACAGTACAGATGCAACATTTGCGCAAAGTTGAAGGGCAGCAAAGTCAAACATCAACAACGCAGAGGGAGATGCTTCAGAGTCAGAACAATATGCAGCAGGGCATATTGTTAGAGCACATTCCTCTCTAAGAGGGAGTGTTGATTTTGGGTAGCATCGGATGTTCTCTAAGTCTCAAATTTTGTGGAGAGGCTTAGACACATGTATTCTAAATAACCCAGAAAGCGTTTGGTGAAATTCCACTCGGATTGTATTCTATAGAAATAATTAATTATTTTTGAAGGGACCCTAAGTCAAAACTTAGGAAAATAAAATAATTAAAGTGTATTAATAGAATATGAGTGAGAATGATCTAGAATAAATGGATCAAGTCAAAAGTTAATCTTAGTTGTTAATTAAGAGATCTAATCTGGGTCATTGAATCCTCAACGAGAAGATTATAAGAAGGACTTGAAGGGTCATTTGGAAGATACATTCGTGGAGACACAGAGGATCTAGAGATCAAATTTTTCTGACGGTGCAACTGCTCGGACGAAAATCAGATTTAAGTGATCCTTGATTGCAGTGAGGGGAAGTATTTCCGGTTGGAAGGTTTCCTGAGCCGAAGAGTGCATAGCAGGAGAGACAGAGAGATCCACAACTTCAGCGCAGAGTGAGTGACACAGTGCCTATGTAGTGCCAGAGAGAGAATTGTTTTCCTGCAGAGGAGACAACGCAGAGCTAGTGTTAGACCCTGGAGAGATTTTCCAGAGGCTCAGTTTCCAACCAGTAGTGAGACCAGCGCAGAGGCAGAATGGAAGCCGAGTTGTGACGCAGTCACTACACAGAGGCAATGTAGGGCAGTCCAACCTTGGTGCAGATCGGTGCCAGTTTCCCGTGGAGTGAGGTTTGTCTCACGAGATCTCTTCTATCAGTTTCTCTGTATGATTTGACAGTCTCGTCAATCATAGATTTGTACTTGGAATTTACTGCATAATAACATAAACCCTCAAAACTGCTGCACCTGTTTTCCCGCATTGGGTTTTTCCGGGGACATTAGTCCAAAAATAATTGTGTCAGATGGTTGTGTGATCTATGTGTGTTCAGATTTGTTTCCGCACTTGTATTTCTTCCGTGCTCAATCGTGTAGGCCATAGTGAATGGATTTGTAGTGAATGGATTTCGACATTTGTCTGGTAGAACATAATAAATAATTTGTTAAGTAAAATAACAAATAGAATTTTTTCCATCTCGTTGTTACAAAGAGGATTCCGTGTAACACGAATTTTCACAAAAACAATGTGGGAAAAGCCAAACATGAGCTCCACTTATCATTATGGCCATCACCCCCGGTTCCTAGGGCCCCACATTTCCTCTCATGTCATTAAGGAATTGAGGAACCCATGTATCCCAACCCCTCCCGGTGGGTGATGAATTGCCCCACCTTAAGGGGGTAATAATCGCTTATACCATACAGAGCATTTGTCATTTCACCCGCATCCCCGAGCAAGAATACAAAGAAAATTCAAGAAATGCAAAAGGCTAATGAAGAAGGGTGGAAAAACAAAGGTCGAGGTGTTCTGCATGGTATGCATGATTGCTCCTCCTACATCTATACACCCAAATATGTGGACATCCCTCATCATTACCATCCTTGAACCCACAACATTTTGCATTGAGACCCCCATGTCCCCATCCATTCATCATCATTCACATGACACCTATCAATTGAAGGATGTTTAAGGGACATGTCTTTTCCCTTAGGGGATGGGAACACCTAATAGGGTTGTTTATTAGTCACTCCTACCTAAGGAGGTAACATTATTATGAGCTTGAATCCCCAAATTTGGAACGGAGGCCCACTATGAAGTCTCAATGTGCCTTTGATTAACAAGCTTGGTTCACTTAGATGCACTAATGAATTATTGTACCTGATGGTGAGGAAGCGCATTGGATCTTATATGTAATTGGTAGGTGATTTCATCATGGGCTAGGAAACTTAATTGGGGTCCAAGCCCATCAGAGGATCTTATTTACACTACTAGTGGGAGCGTTGAGAGCCATGGGACTTCATCATGTGTTAGATCATCATTTCATGCCATGGGAACCTTCAGCACCCTCAGTAGTTTTCTCATTGCCCCATATTATTCGCGAGATGATGCACTTTAAACAGTGTGCCCTGGTCGGCTTAGCATATTATGGCAATTGATCCAAGGCCCAGAGGAGGTTTGTCTCACCCCTTGAGACATAGGAGGGAAAGCATCATCATTGGAGCATTACAAGCTTTTATATCATCAAGAAACCAATGAGATCAGTTGTTGTGCCCCGAACTCAATTTGGGGCCCACATGATGGCTTACATAGAAATTAAGGGGCCATCTCCTTGTTCAATATTTATAGAGCCCTCTCTCACATTTTGGCACAAAGAGGACTCAACGTGGCCCTCCAACAACCATACATCAACATGACCTCATCAAGTTGACTAGCATTTGGGTGGCTAATTCATAATTTGTAAAAGCTACTTGGCCGTCTTGTGACCAAGACTTGTATTTTGCACATTTTTATAATGTTATGTAATATTCCCTTTTTGGTGTCACCTATGATAGGGTAGGATGGACTTCCGTGAGTTAGGAGCACCGGTCACAAGTACAGTTCGCCGAGGGCCTTTTTTGGAGGAGTTTTGAGGAGTTTCCATGGTGTCCGGTGGCATTTGCTTGATATATTCCATCATCCGAGCAGTTTGGCTTTCGTTCCGGTGCATTCCGACAACTTTCGGAAATTTGAGTTATTTGTGGACTTAACTCAGCTGATTACGCTCAAGGTGGCGTTCCAGGAGGAATACATGATGGAACACCTTAGTGTAATAGCTCATTGGAACCGGGACGAGGATACCTACATGATGGGACAGTTGGGCATGAATTTCAATGACTAGAGAAGACATGGTAGCCGATTTACTCTTTTCTGCATTAAAAAAGAATATTTTAATAAGAGGGAAAAGTGCACCATAAATAAAATAATAATAAAGTAATGCTCTAGAAGGCTCCAAGAGATCTATAAAAGAAAGGGAGGAGGCCATTGAAGGATATCTTTGGATCATATCATTTTCTTGTATGAGAGGTTTGAGACATGGTTCTCTACTTCAGCCATAGCCCCAGGACGGAAACCCTCAGGTGATTTGTGAGTGTTAGATGAAAACCCAACTCTCTTTGAGGAAACTTCATTCAGAAGTTTTGCAGAGCTTCAGAGATATTGGAGTGAGGATCATTCAGATCTTTAACAGGGGCTTCAATGGATTCAGTGGTAGCTGTTGCCGGAGGGAGAGTGCAGCAGTTCAGTTTTGGAGGTCATCACAGTGTAGCAGATTATCTTGGTGACTAGTTTTCCATCTCAGCACTTTTTGGGTCAGATCTATATGTAACCCTCATTATTATTTATAATAAAAGCTGAGATTCTTCCTATTCTATGTAGTATTGGATTGCAGTGTTTCATGTCTTTTTATTTTACATGGCAATCTTCTGTTGAGTAAATGTTGATTTTACAGCATAATGTGGAGTTCAGTATTTTTCTGCATATTTAGTTAAAATATCCCTTCCGGGATATTACAGTGGTATCAGAGCTGGTGATCTTGCCAGCCTGAGGGTTTACTTTCCAAATGGTCTGAAGAGCCGAATCGTTACTTGGAGACATTTCGTGTTGATTGTTGCATTATTCATAAGTGAGCAACAAATTAGTTTGTGGAATTGTCGCTGCATAATATCTGCAAGACAAAGCAAATCTGATCAAGCCATCCCAACCATTGAGTGAGGCCGCAGATAAAAAATCGTCGCCAAATATTTACAAGGGGCTGAGGTTTCTATTGGTAGCAGCATGAGAAGACTGAGATTCTTCGACTAATAGGAGCCCGCGTGATCACATTCGATGGGGATCATCGATTCAGTAGGGTCGAAAAAAAAATTTAATTGAAGAAGGGGCACGATAGCTATATCTGTGCGACTTAGTCAGACCGTATAAATTTGTCTGGGTGCGAGCACAAAAAGGCGAAAAAGGGAGCATGTCCAATTTATTTATTTATTTTTCTTCTTTTCGCTGTATTTTCCTGGACCGACTCGGCTAGAGCATGGACAAGTTGCAACGATGATTAACCGATTGGCATATTTATAATAAGTGCAATCGCCAGATAGATGGGTTAGCCGCAACAATGTTTTGACAACACACAAATTCGCTAAAGACGTTTAATCATAACCTGGGCTTGCGAGTTTGTTTGCCTGGAGGACCGATCTCCCCAAGATCGTATACTTTTAACAGCTTGAAGAATCGATTTCTGTAATCAAATTTCTGAAGTACCAGCAAGATGAGATAGTGTTGGCGGCACAACAGATATATCGTGACTTAATTTTGGATCGAGCAACAGAGACAGATTCTGTGCAAACGAATTGTCTGAACAACAGAATTTGAGGGTGCTTGTACGTGTTGCGAGCCGACCTGTTGAGAGCTGAATTGCGTCATTTGTGTGATTGAATGTAATATGTGTTCGGTCTAGCGTCACAAATCTTGATTCACTGGGGTCAATGGTCCGACAGTGAGCGAAGTATGAATATATTGTGCTCGTGTGGATGTTAGGCAATTGGACAAGAGCCAAATTTCATTTTAGAAGGGTCGTGGGGGTGAAGACCAAATTGTACGATTTGCTCAATTCGAGAAGGCCGTCAAATATCGTTTTTTTTTGCCTGAAGTCTATAGCTTTATTTACGGTTTCCATTGGCAGAACAGGGGCGTCGGGGCGAAGTCTGCAGTTGAGAAGGAACGAGTGTTGGAGTCGGTAGTGTTAGAGGCTACAACTACTTGCCGTGTGTTTGATAACCGGGGGGAGGGTAATGCTATCAGGATTTAACGTGTTTGGAGCTGTCTATGTGACACTACCTGCTGGCATACTTGTTCTCACCGTGAATACCCATTCGCACTGCTAGTTGAAATCAGGTTTTCTACATACTCGAACAATGTGTTTCCTCAAAATTGAAGACTGATATGATGTTCATGTACCGGCTAAGTTCTTGATCTCTTATCTTTTCTAAGTGCCGCATATTAGACAGTGTCTAGCAAGGAGTCTGGTCTTTGTTTCTTTTACCACTGTGCGTCATATTTAAATGTTAGAAAAATTATTTTGCACCTACAACACTATGCAAGCAATCTGTTTGCTAAAACACTTCACTAGAAAATATATAGCAAACTCAAAAATAATGTTCTCATGCAAACAATCTGTGATGGAGGAACTCCTAAACAAATTGAGAAGATTGAACACAGAAATTAACCATGGCACACACCCAAAAACTAAGCAGGACGGCAAGCCCCTTTCAAGAGAGATTTGTGCCATCCTTCAAAAAGGGCAAATGCAAAGGGTTAATATTCCCATTTTTGGTGTCACCTACGACAGGGCCAGGTTGGTCTTCCAGAGTCAAGAGCAGACAAGTCACAGGTACAGATTGGTGCTATCAACAGGCTCAGGGGCTTTTTAGAGGAGTTTTGAGGAGTTTTCATGGTTTCCGAAGGCATTCGCTTGATATACTCCATCATCTGAGCGGTTTGGCTTTCGTTCCAGTGCATTCTGATAACTTTCGGAAATTTGAGTTATTTCTAGGCTTAACTTAGCTGATTACACTCAAGGTGGCATTCTGGGAGGAATACATGATGGAAAACCTTAGTGTAATAGCTCATTGGAACCGGGACGAGGATACCTACATGGTGGGACAGTTAGACACGAATTCCAGTGACCAGAGGAGGCATGGTAGCCGATTTACCCTTTTCTGCATTAAAAAGGAATATTTTAATAAAAGGGAAAAGTGCTCCGTGAATAAAATAATAATAAAATAATGCTCTAGAAGGCTCCAAGAGTTCTATAAAAGAAAGGGAGGAGGCCATTGGGAGATATCATTGGATCATGTTATTTTATTATATGAGAGGTGTGAGACGTGGTTCTCTACTTCAGCCGTAGCCCCAGGACGGAAACCCTCTAAGTGATTTATGAGTGTTGGATGAAAACCCAACTCTCTTGAGGAGACTTCATTCAGAAGTTTCGTAGAGCTTCAGAGATTGGTGTGAGGATCATCCGGATCTTCAACTTGTGCTTCAGTGGGTTCAGTGACAATTTTGCCGTAGCCGATTTGTAGCAGTCTTTTTGCCGAGCCATCTACATCATTGCCAGCATCATTCATTAGTTGGGCCAAAGATCTTTCTGGGTTTGTTCCGCTTGCTTGGCAAGCTCAGGTTCTGCTGTTCCTTTATGCTGATGTACTTTTTATCATGGATTAATAAAATGGCTCAGTGATTTTATCGGCATCTGTTGTGTTCTATTGGTGGTTGTGTGTATTTCCATTTATTTTGCTGCTTAAGTTAATTTCTGCAATTTTAGTTAAAATATCCCATTTGGGATATTACAGTGGTATCAGAGCTTCGACCTTGGCTCAGCCGTGGGGTTGATTTGAAAATCCGAAATCAAGGGTTTTAGTCACAACTATTATTGTTCGAAGATTATTCATCTATTTTGCCGGAGTTAGTGTTTTGCAGATGGAATTTTTTCCATATAGCAAGCGAAGAAGACATATCTGCCAGAACAAAATTGTTGCAGAGCAATTTCAAGAGTTTGCTTGTTAACATATCCAGATTAAGATTACTGCAGATTTGGGAAAACCAAAGTCCTCCTACACAGTGTTGGAATACCAAATCGAGCTCCAATCAGAACCGAGCCCCATTCTAAAATCACAGTCAGCGCAGATATCTCAGTTGGTGGAGATCATAGTTGTGGCTGAGAGCCGCATTATTCCAGGACTACCGGGCGGAGTTATTGAAGGGCGTTGTTGGTTTTAGCAAATACAACGCAGGTGCAAATAGGGGTCGAGCAGTGATCGAATGGAGCCCACGAAATTCATGAATCGGAAATAAAGGAGACCACTTCTTTCGGGGAAATTTAAAATACAAAGTCGACGCGGGAGCAAGTCGCATCAATCAAAATCGATTTTCCGGTAAAAGAAACTACCGCATTCAAAGGTCGCATCCTCAACTGGCAAGGGACGAAATAATTAATTGGCTGAAGTCGTTGAAGAAGGTGTTTAACGTGCAAGAGCCAGGAATGTGCATTGGCGACATTATAGATGTCATGAATTGCAACGCGGAGGTGCTGTGCGGATTAATTTCGTGACGCGGGCCAAGTGAAGGTTCCTACCCGACAACAACAGAATTCACAGGCGTAAGGGCGAATCGAGCATTCTGTGTGGTGGCGGCAGTAGGTAAATCTGATTGCAATGAGAAACAAGCAATCAGATCCGCAGTGGTGAAGGCTCAACCAAATATGAGCAGGAATGTAGCAGCGGACGTCGAGCTCGTAAGCTGCCAGTCAAGTTCCATTTCCGCTGTGGGGGCCGCACTGGCCGAACACCAAATTAAATAGCACCGATAATTTTCCCAAGTTTGTGGATCGAAATTTCGCGTGCTGAGTAGAGGTCGAGCCCACAAATTTGAAACGTCTGTTCACATCTTCTTCCCTTTTCTTGGGTTGAACGTATATATCCACTGAAGGATGCTTCCGCCGTAATGGTCGTGTACTCTTGCTGAGGAAAGTCGAGGGCACACATTTCAATTGTTGGGGACGATTTGAATACACGGTCAACCGGTGATTGTCTGAATGGGACTATCTGGGTCTGCGTATCATATTATGACTTCATTGGGCAGCAGAGATTCCTTGTAGTGGCTCTTTCATGCTACGTTATAACAAAGCTGGGCATAATTTCATAAGCATCTCACAGTTCCGTGACCAGAGATATTAGCATGCTAAAGGTGTTGTCTGAGTATGTGTATTGCTACAGCAGAATTGTAGACAACATATTTCCATTTCAGGTGTTGGTGCAGTTTCTCAAGAAGACTGCACTAAACCGCTGAGTCAACTAATACCGAGGTTCGGTTTCCTCTGTTTATTTATCTAAGTTAAAATCTTTTTAATTGCACAAAGCAATGATATCTATAGTAGTCAAAGTTGTATGAACTCTTCTCGAAGCAAAATTATGGACAGTCACCTACATCACAATAAAAACAAAAACTCAAAAAATTGTGGTCTTTTGGAGGTTTCCTTAGCTGGAATTCTACAGTGCCAAGGGTTGTCATTATACCAAGTTATGGAGCAGACTTATTAAAGGTTGAATTTCTTATAAATTGGGAAAATGCTTATTTGAAATCCTTTTTATATGTTCGAACAAGTTCCTTACGTTTCTGGGCAAGTTAATTTCCTAGCAGATAGAGATTTTGGCACAATAATTCCTTACTGAAAGACAAAGATCCATACTGCTGGGATAAGTTTGATTATTGGCAAACCTGAGCATCATTATCATTAATTCTGTATATGTTTAGCAGACTGAATTTTGGGCATATTTATCAGTGATTGGCAAGGCCTAAGCCTAAAATTTCTTTATCTACTATAGTCCGGTTGCACCACCATAGGCTTCTTCATGTGTTATAAGGCTGAATTGATGAGTGCCATTAGTGAAACAGATTCCTGAAGTTGGCTGAATATTTCCACAAGACAGCATATGGTCTTTTGTCATTATTCAAGGAGGACGAGTACTGGTTGTGGAGATGTCAATTGTTTCCAGATTGAATGTTAAAGGGTACTACTCTCATCTTAAGATGCTTCCAATGGTTTCAAGATGCTGAAGCAAACACCAGAATACCACACAGGAAAATGCATTAGACTCAGAGAATAGTGATCACATCATTGGTTGAACCATGGAGGGATTCCTAAACAGATTGATGAAAATAAAAATAGAAGTTGGTTCCTTAAACCACCATGCATCAAAAGACCAAAAAACAAAACCAAACAGCAGACCCTTTTCAAGAGGAATTTATGCCATCCTTCAAAAAGGACAGCCAAAAGATTTGCAGGGAGAATTGGGGATTGGTCACAAAATCCTTGCACTTGGGACAGATTTGAAACACATGAAGATGACATGGAGAGTTCTGTCCAAACTTGATGAACTTAATGAACTTCTGTCCAAAATAAGCCAAGAAGAAGGGAAGAAACTGATTTGGGCTCTAAAACCAGCTATGCTTGCTCTTATACAACCCAAATTCTTGGAGGAACCTTGTGAAGGGGTCACACTTCCAGTTGCAGCTTGTCTCTGTAACATCATGAAGTTGACCGCACCTATAGCTCCATACAATGATGATGTTATGAGGAGGATTATGAGATTGATTGTAGAGACTTTTCAGGATTTGGACAACAGTACAGGCTCTACCTTTGGGAAGAAGCTTGAGATTTTATGGGGTATGGCCACATTCAAGACTTATGTCATCATGTTTGACCTTGAGTGTGATGACTTGATTTTGCAGATGTTCCAATGCTTCTTCAGCATTAGGAGACATCATCCTGACACCGTCATAGCACACATGCAGTCCATCTTGTCATCATGTATGAGAGACCATGAGACCATTGGCCGAGATTTGCAGACCCGGTTGTTGAGCATTTGGAGGAGGAAGCAGTTGGTCTCACCTGCTGCTTATGAACTAGCCCAAGGGCTGGTTGAGCAGAATATTGGGCTATTCAGGAGATAGTTGACTAGGGAGGCGCTGCTCCAGTTTGGTGGATCTGGCAGCAGAAATGAGCTGAGGAGAAAAGGACTTTGCTTCATCTGCAAAGAACCTTGGGGACCTGATCACTCATGCTTGGGTGATGTAGATGATGTGGCGGAGGTAGAACAGGACGACATTCCTTTTGTATGCCAGGGTGAGAACTCTTCTTTGGATGAGTCCATGGGATCAGTTGAGGACGCTTTTGGGGAGCGAGAGCAGTCATGCAGAGATGATGACAGTAGACCGGAGCTGTGTTCCAGTGTGTAGGGTGAGCAGTCACGGGATTCCGCGGGAGATACTGTGGGTGAAGAGTCAGTTGTGACGATTCAGCCAGAGCAGCATGTGATGGAGCCTGAGTCGGCAGAGGAGGACCCTATTCACATCAGGCATGATATTCCTTTGGGGGAGAGCCAAAGGGGTGCCCACATTGAGCCGATGAGGGATATGCGGCTAACATTGGGGTCAGCCATTGAGGTAGAACAGTCAGATGCACTGACATCGAGTACGGTGACAGCAGTTGTAGATCCATATCCTCTGGAGGCGTTGGAGGTTGATGGGATTGATCTGCAGGGGGCTAGTAGACAGCAGGAGCATGACATTCCTGATCAGGAGTGGGAGGAGCTGTTGGAGATGGTGGAGCATCCATCTGTGGGTCGACACAGGGATGAGGCGCAGATAGATGTACACGCAGTCAGCAGAGCTGCAGTATTTTCAGTGAGTAGCACTCTCTAGGAGTACATCGATGGGGCTTGCAGCATATCTTTCCCACTTTGGCCCATTATAGAGAGAGGGGATTCCTTCTACAGGCAACTTTCATCAGCAGACAAGGCAGAGCAGTGGGAGTTGTTTACGGGCTGGCGGTAATACTCTGGGCATGTTCCATGTGCAGTTGTTGCTACATTTGGATTCTTCTTCCAGGATGGACTGGCGGGAGATCATGAGTTGGTACCCTCTTGATGGTACGGTATTCTTCTTAGGGAGCGCAGCGGAGCAGGGGCCCTTAGACATAGTAGATGTTACAGATTTCAGTTGGCAGTGGGGCATAGGTCGTCATTTCCTCAGCACTCCGTCCCGACTTCAGGATCATAGGATCAGCATGGGATTGAGTCAGGACTTGGATTGTAGAGGTGATGAGTTGGTACGCAGTTGGTGGGGCAGGATATGCAGTTACAGGTACAGCACAGCAGGAGCCCGGGAGCATTGATGCTTGTTGGTGGTCTTCACCTCTTAGAGCATCAGCTATAGCTAGAGGCAGTGCGTAGCCTGAGCTGTGGGACTTGGGTGATGATTGGCCATGGTGGCGTTGGGATCCGGGAGGATTGTTTGTTGACTGGTACAAAGAGAGATCAGTTTGGAATCCCGACATTGAGGGGTCTGTTCCGAGTGGTTTGACACAGGTGCATAGCAGCACCCAGAGGTTGGTATGGGATCTAGGCATTGGGTCTGAGATGCGGCGGGTCAACAGAGTGGCCCACATATTTCGATTGCTTGAGGGCAAGCAATCTTGGGGCAGAAGGTCTGGAATATTCCCTTTTTTGGTGTCACCTATGACGGGGCCAAGTTGGTCTTCCGTGAGTTAGGAGCAAATATATGTGTTGTAACTGGGTGCTATAAGCTGCTTAGGGGCTTTTTGTGGAGTTTTGAGGAGTTTTCATGGTTTCTGGAGGCATTCGCTTGATATACTCCATCATTCGAGCGGTTTGGCTTTCGTTCCGGTGCATTCCGATAACTTTCGGAAATTTGAGTTATTTATGGGCTTAAGTCAGCTGATTACACTCAAGGTGGCATTCCGGGAGGAATACATGATGGAACACCTTAGTGTAATAGCTCATTGGAACCGGGACGAGGATACCTACATGGTGGGACAGTTAGACACAGATTTCAGTGACCAGAGGAGGCGTGGTAGCCGATTTACCCTTTTTTGTAATATCCCGTTTTCGGGATATCTCTATCTCGTTTCGGGGATATTTCTAAAACACGGAAAACTCCAACCAGAGATAGACTAGGAGGGCATTCACCGGATATGCCGCCTTTGAAAAGAGGATGAAATCCGGAGGCTACTTGGCCCTTTCCAAACTCTGTCTAAGAGTGAAAGATAAACACGCCAAGTGGTATAGAACTAGAATGCTCAAGAATATATAAGAATAACAGTGCAATAGACATATAATAGCATAGAAAGAAAATACGGCAACTCATCCAGAAACATAGAGAGGAAATGCTTAGCCATTTTATTAATCTGAGAAATATAATGAAGTACAATAGGTGATCAGAATGATGGCACCTAATCTTGCTCAAGGCAAGTGAAGAAATGCTCTCAAAATATACAGGAAATGGCTGCTCTCTGAACTGCGTCCTAGCTGCTGGAAAACTGCCGTGCAGCTGCTACTGCTGGAATGAATTGAAGACTAGGGGCTGATCCCCCTTGCCGGAATGAGCTGAAAATCTGCAATCCTCCTCTACTCACCAATCCCGACAAAACCAAGAAACCATATAAAAAATGGTCGACCCCCGTAGATCACCAAAAAATACCTCCTCAGGGAATTATGCTGGCCTCCAAGGCTCTGCGCAGAGGCTAAATGAGAATAGCTGAAACACCACCTCAAACTCCACCAAAATCCTCCTACAGGCAAAGGCTAATCCTCTACTCAAAATCTTGGCTAAATCTCCTGAAGAAATCCCGATCCGGAGCACTCCAAAATGAACTGCGTCCTCTCTCCCAGTGATTGCGCAGTCTCTACTAAAACACAGCTTTGCAGCAAATCCCAAACAACAAACCTCTCACAAAATACTGAAGAAATATCCTTGCCCGAGCAGGCACTCGAAGTCCCCCGGGGCTAAGGGCGAGATCTCCGATCGGAGACACTCAATGCACTAAACAGTGCTGCAGACAGGCTAAACAGCCAGCGTGCTCAAGAAGACAAAACGTCTAGCTCAATATCATCAACAACAAAATGAATGAAATGAGAAGGCTCCTCCATCTTTTATAACGTTGGTTTCCCTCCAAAACCCCAAAGTAGACTCTCTCTCCTCCACGTGCTCATCCTCATCTGCGCAAAAGCTTCTAGAGTGTACGTGGGCCCCCTTCTCTACGTGGTGCTTGGCCCCTTGGCTCGCCCTTAAGTCACAACGTTGTGCTACTAGGAGGGTGTTTTATTCCACTTAAGTGAGTTAGACCCTCTCCACTCACTTTTTATTTATTTATAAACTATAGACGGCAAAACTGAACAAAATCGAATATTCCAATTAGCTGTCGCTAATTAGGAATATTACAGTCTCCCCCGGCAAAATGTTGCTTGTCCTCAAGCAACTAAAGTGATGGATGCTGCAAAATCTTCTCACTCTCCCAAGTGGCATCCTCATCCGGCAAATTCTTCCACCTCACCAAGAATTCCCGGACTGTCCTGCTCCGTAGCTGCCTCTCCCTGGTATCAATAATAGCCTCTGGCTGCAACACCAAATGCCCCTCATCATTCGTGGGTGGTAGCTCATCTGTCACTGTCACCTGCTGCCCCAGTGCCTTCTTCAGGCATGATACATGAAAAACGTTATGAATCTTGCTGCCTTGGGGCAACTCCAACTCATATGCAACCTGTCCAATCCTGCGTATCACCCTGTATGGCCCATAAAAGCGGGGCTTGAGCTTTTCAGCTCCCTTCTGCTTCAGTGACGACTGTCGGTATGGCTGTAATCGTAGGTAGACCAAGTCCCCTACCTCAAACTGTCTCTCCACCCGACCTCTGTCAGCATACAGCTTTTGCTGGTTTTGTGCTGTAGCCATATTATCCTTGAGAGCTCGGAGAATGTCCTAACTCTCTTGGATCCAAATCTTGGCTCTAGGAGCCTTGCTAGCACCGAACATCACATTAGCAAAAGATAAGGAATGATACCCATACAAAGCATAAAATGGTGACATACCAATGGACATGTGATGTGTCGTGTTATAGCAGTACTCCCCCAGATGCAACCACTTCAGCCATGCTCGTTGTTGCCCACTGACATAGTTACGCAAGTAGCCCTCCAGCCACTTGTTAACTATCTCCGTCTGTCCATCCGTCTGTGGGTGATAACTGGTACTCGGTGTCAACTCCGTCCCCACTAGCCGGAAAAGCTCCTGCCAAAATCCGCCCATGAAGCGGCTGTCCCTGTCACTGATGATGGTCTTAGGAAGACCATGCAGCCTAAAAATCTCTCTGAAGAACAGCTCGGCCACCTGTGCTGCTGTGTAATGCGCAGATATGGCGAAAAAGTGCGCATACTTTGTCAGCCGATCAACGACGACAAAGATACAATCCTTGCCCTGCAGCATGGGCAACCCTGTGATGAAGTCCATCGATATGCTCTCCCATTTCCCCTCCGGAATGGGAAGAGGCTACAACAATCCTGTGGGATGGCTCATCTCTCCCTTGTTCCTCTGACAAACATCGCACTCCCTGATGTACTGGAGCACGTCCTCCTTGAGGCCCTTCCATGAGAACCTCTCTATGATAGCCCTGTAGGTTTTGGTAAACCCCTAATGGCTTGCCAATGGAGAATCATGTGATGCCTGGAGTATCTTCTTCTTAAGCTGAGATCCCTCAGTCAAGAAGATCCTGCCCCTGTAATAGATGATCTCATTGACCACCCTGTACCTGTCATCCACCACCTGTCCATCCAGAATCTCACATGCAAATCTGTCCTTGGAATACTCCACTAAAAGTCGAGCCCTCCAATCTGTGTCCAAGCTCATAAGAGATAACGTGGCTGGTCTACGTGAAAGGGCATCTACTACCACATTATTCTTACCCTTGACATACTCAATGTCAAAGTCATATGCTTGGATCTTACTGATCCACTTCTGCTGCCTCTCCTGTAACTGCTTCTGCTCCAAAAAGAACCTGAGGCTGTTGTGATCAGTCCTCACCCTGAACCTGTTCCCTACCAAATACTGCCGGAATTTGGCCAATGCATGCATAATGGCCAACATCTCCTTGTCGTATATAGAATACAACCTCTCGTGCGGAAGGAGCTTCTGGCTCTCAAAGGCTATAGGGTGTCCTCCCTGCATCAATACTGCGCCGATCCCCTCTCCCGACGTATCACACTCCAAAACAAATGGCTGCGTAAAATCCGGCAATGCAAGCACTGGGCAGCTACTCATCACCTCCTTGAGCCTGCTGCTGGGCCGCCGCCGTATCCGACCTCAACGCAATGCCCTCTTTCGCGATCCGTAAGGGGTGCAGCAAGTTGTGAGAAACTCTTGACTAATCTCTGTATTAGGTACATATGCCAATGAATCCGATGTTCAGCTCACATTTCTCGGCTCCGGCACCTCGTATGGCTCTAACTTGATCCTCTCATGGACCCCTCCTCCATTCACCCAATAATGTGACCCAAATACAACATCTCTATCATCCCAAACCCACACTTGGAGAGCTTAGTGCGTGAACCCTTAGTTAAACCGAGAGGGGGGGGGGGGTTGAATCAGTTTAACACATTCATGGACTTTAAAAAAAAATTCATTAACACTTGTTTACACCTTTATTTCATGTTCAACTTAACATGTGAGTAATCTTAGAATGTGAGCAGCAAGCATTAATATAATGTAACAGTAGACTTAATGAGAGCGTGCAGTATTAAGGCCGAACAATAGGGCGCCTTTCATATATGTATATAGTATGATTCGTTCCTTTGAATATGAAGCGCAACATATAACGTATATGTATATAAAGCGTAATATATGTAACACGCTGCATATATATAAGCTTCCGCTTCCGCCTGGGTTACGATTCTCGGAATAAGGTTTATATAGATACTTTGCCGCTTGGGTTAAGATTCCCGGAATTGATTTTATGTATCCTTCGACTGGGTAATGATTCTCGGAATATTATGTAGGTTTGCACATGGTTCCATTCCATAAAAAAAATGGCTCTGCCTCTGCTGTGATAACAGCTCTGCCTCTGCCTCTGCCTTTGCCTCTGATAACGGCTCTGCCTCTATATTCGCTGCCTCTGCCTCTGCCTTAGCTGTGCTTTTTTTTTTCTCCGTCTCTGCCATTGCTTCCGCTCTGCTATTTGACTGTTACATGTAGACAGTCTTCTTCCGCCTGTCTCCTTTGCTTCCTTTGTTCGCTTCTTTGCTGCCTCCTTTGTCTGTCTCTGTCTTTTCTGCCTCCATTGCCTTATTGCTGGTTCAGGTACTTCTCCTTTGCCACAGAATTTATTCAACTCTGTTTATAAACCCTGATAGACTCACAATCATCCATGCACAGTCAATTGCATATAGGAACCATTTATACTCCCAATTATCTTCTTCTCTTAACTCTGCCCCTTTTTCAAAATCCAATGGCCCTCATTTTGTCCTCACTACTCTGCACCTTGAATAGCTCTCTGCTTCTTTGCTATCCTCTGCTCCTTGACTGATGCTGCTCCTTACTTCTCTTTTTGTTGTCTTTGCTACCTCTCTTTTTGCCTCCTCTACTTCCGATCGATGCTTCTCCTTACTTAGCTTTTTTCTATCATTTCTCTCGCTACCTCTCCGCGCTCCTGCTCCGTGCTCCTACTTTGCCTTATCTATTGGTTCTGTCGCTCCTTTGTGCTCCTTTGCCATCAATGACAACATTTCCAACACTTAGCATAGAAATGTTGTTCATTAAAGATAGTGGTACCGCATCTACAGAGAAGTTAGAGATGCTCCTCCCAAGTCCTGCTATATATGAGTATGTCATCAAAGAATACCAATACAAACTTTCTCAGATGACTGCGAAAGATATGGTTCATGCAAGACTGAAAAGTGGCCGGTGCATTGGTTACCCCAAAAGGCATAACCAAAAACTCAAAGTGCCCATAATGACACCTGAAGGCGGTCTTGGGAATGTCCTGTTCCTTCACGCGAATCTGATGGTACCCTGATCTCAAATCAATCTTCGAGAAGAACTTGGCTCCTCTCAGCTCATCCATCAACTCATCGATCCTGGGTATAGGATACCTATTCTTCAGGGTCTTCTTGTTCAGGGCCCTGTATCAATGCACATCCTCAAGGTGTCGTCCTTCTTCTTCACCAACACTACGGAAGAAGCAAACGGACTCGTGCTCGGTCTGATGTGCCCAAGAGTCAGCAACTCCTGGATGGCTCGCTCAATCTCATCCCGATAGGCTTTGGGATGCCTATAAGGGGTAGTGATCACCGCCTGAATGCCCTGCTCAAGCTTAATGGTGTGCTCAAACCCTCGGTCCAGTGGCCGACCTGGTGGTATATCCCCAAACACTGCATCACACCTGTCAAGGATGGCCTGTATATCAGGATGAACTGCTCGACCGGTGGTCTCTGCCTCTGATGCCCGCAACTCAACCGCCCACTCTATGTCTCCCTTTCGGAAATATGCCTCCATTCGGTGTGCTGAAACTGTCTGAGGTGGGTATGTGTGCATCCCGCGGATCTTCTCATGCTTCTTGGTCTTCTTGTCATCCCACTCCATCTCTAAGGCCTCCCAATCCGTGGTGACCTTCTCCAGAGTAATCAACCACTGAACCCAAAATACCACATTGGTATTTGGTATGTTGACCACGAAAAAGTGATCGGTCACGGTGTAGGTACCCATCGTCACTGCCAACTCTAGAACATATCGGGTACACTGCATCGTCTGGGCCCCTGGGACCAAAAGTAAAAATCCGTCAAAGCTCTCGGTCGGTATGCCCCTCTGCTCGACCATCTGTGCATCAATGAAGTTGTGGGTTGCCCCACTGTCAACCAAAACTGACACTCGCTGGCCACGTATTGTACCTCGTACGCGCAACGTCAAATACTTGGGCACTCCTTGCAAGGCTGCAAGGGTCCCCCTTGTGGGTGCAAAAGCTGCACCTCCTGTCCCTGGAGGTGGAGGCGGCAACTGATCCTGGGCCGTCTGACTATCTCCTGCCTCCTCATCATCCTCCTCATCCTCTTCCCCGCTATCATTGGAGAAGACCTCAATGAAGTGTGCTTTGCCAGTGGCACACCTGTGCCCTGGTGCCCACGGCTCCTGACAAGTGAAGCACAATCGCTTCTTCCTCAACTCCCTTCTGGCATCATCATCTATCTGTGCTCGTCCCTGATTCCCCTTGGGAGGCGGAATCCTCACATCCTTCCCCTTGGGCTGGAAACCCTGTCTCTGGGGGTAAGGTGTCCGAGTCCTGGGCAATGCATCCTGCAAGTCTCGGGTCCTGCTAATAGCATCCTGAAGCGTAGCTGGTCTAGTAGACTTGACTAGATCCCAAAGTGGCTCTGCTAACACCTCCACAAACATATAGATCATCCGTGCCGCGGATAGATTTGGCACCATCACTGAAATCCTCAAGAAATCTGCAATGTATGTCTCGGGGCTCCCAGTCTGCTTGAGCCTTGTTAGCTCAATAAAGTGTTGTTCCGGATCCCTCCGGTCAAATCGCTCCATCAACCTCTTGGTAAACTCGGCATATGTCGTCACTGTAGAATGCCCGAGTGTGACCATCCCATGGAACCACCAGTCCTGGGCCTCACCATCCAAATGTAATGTCGCCACCTTGATGGCCTTCGTCTCCGACATCTGGTTAAGCTGGAAATAGATGTCCAGCTTCTCCACCCAAGACTTTGCCGAACTGTTTGATGAGCCATCAAACGTAGGCAAATGGAATCTGCTAGATGTGCGGTGGGTATCTCCATCATGATAATGTCGGTGCCCTCTATGATGGTCGCGGGGTCTACTGTCCCGCTGGAGCTGAACAAAATCCCGGAATGAGAGAGCATCCCTGAACTCCTGCCCATAGGCCTGATATTCTACAAAATACTCGCCCATGTGTCCCGGCTCCGCCTCCTGCTGGGCTCCTGCCCCTGTGTCTGCTCCCGAGAAAGTGGGCATGGTAGAGCGGGTAGGTGCACATGAAGCCATTGGCTGAGGAGTATCACGCTGCGCAACACCATGCTCCGGAAAATGATGGGATGTACCTGATCCCTCACCTACTTGGAAAACCCGTGGGGTCTCACGCTGTCTAGCCTCTACAGCGGTGAACCTCTGACCCATCACCTCAATCTGTCTGGCTAAATCCTGCACCGATTTGAGGAGTGCCTCCCCAAACTGTTTGGCCTCTGTGTCATCTGCCATTGGCCCTCTCTGCTCTGAATCTAATACAGGCTCCTCCTGCTCTGCGTCTGTCACAGGCTCTCTCTCCTGCTCTGTGTCCACCCCCTGAACACAGTCTCCCTCTTCGTAGGTGTTCTCCAACCTACGCTCACGGTCTCTGTACTTCCTGCCTCTATAACAAATATAGGGTCTCTTCCCCTGTGTCATAGAACAAAGGCTAAGCCAGAACTATGCTCTGATACCACTGTAATATCTCGTTTCGGGAATATCTCTAGAACACGGCAAACTGCAACCAGAGATGGACTGGGAGGGCATTTACCGGATATTCCGCCTCCGAAAAGAGGACGAGATCCGGAGGCTACCTAGCCCTTTCCAGACTCTGTCTAAGAGTGACAGATAAACACACCAAGTGGTATAGAACTAGAATGCTCAAGAATATATAAAAATAACAGTGCAGCAGACATATAATAGCATAGAAAGAATGTACGGCAACTCATCCAGAAATATAGAGAGGAAATGCTAAGCCATTTTATTAAACTGAGAAATATAATGAAGTACAATAGGTGATCAGAGTGATGGCACCTAAACTTGCTCAAGGCAAGTGAAGAAATACTCTCAGAATATACAGGAAATGGCTGCTCTCTGAACTGCGTCCCAGCTGCTGGAAAACTGCCGTGTAGCTGCTACTGCTGGAATGGACTGAAGTCTAGGGGCTGATCCCCTTGCCAGAATGAGCTGAAAATCTGCAATCCTCCTCTACTCACCAATCCCGACAAAACCCAGAAACCATATCAAAAATGGCCGACCCCCGAAAACCTCCAGAAAACACCCCCTTGGGGAATTACGCTGGCCTCCAAGGCTCTGCGCAGAGGCTAAATGGAAATGACTGAAACACTGCCTCAAACTCCACCAAAATCCTCCCACAGGCAAAGGCTGATCCTTTGCTCAAAATCTCGGCTCAATCTCCTGCAGAAATCCCGATCCGGAGCACCTCCAAAATGGACTGCGTCCTCTCTCCCAGTGACTGCGCAGTCTCTATGAAAGCCCAGCTCCGCAACAAACCCAAACACCAAAACCTCTCACAAAATACTGAAGAAATAACCTTGCCCGAGCAGGCACTCGAAGTCCCCCGGGGCTAAGGGCGAGATCTCCAACCGGAGACACTCAATGCACTAAACAGTGCTCAAGAAGACAAAACGTCTAGCTCAATATCATCAACAACAGAATGAATGAAATGAGAAGGCTCCTCCATCTTTTATAACGTTGGTTTCCCTCCAAAACCCCAACGTAGCCTCTCTCTCCTCCACGTGCTCATCCTCATCTACGCAGTAGCTTCTAGAGTGTACGTGGGCCCCCTTCTCTACGTGGTGCTTGGCCCCCTTGGCTCCCCCTTAAGTCACAACGTTGTGCTACTAGGAGGGTGTTTTATTCCACTTAAGTGATTTAGACCCTCTCCACTCACTTTTTATTTATTTATAAACTATAGATGACAAAACTAAACAAAATCGAATATTCCAATTAGCGACAGCTAATTGGAATATTTACATTTCTCGCATTAAAAAGGAATATTTTAATAAAAGGGAAAAGTGCTCCATGAATAAAATAATGCTCTAGAAGGCTCCAAGAGTTCTATAAAAGAAAGGGAGGAGGCCATTGGGAGATATCATTGGATCATGTTATTTTATTATATGAGAGGTGTGAGACGTGGTTCTCTACTTCAGCCGTAGCCCCAGGACGGAAACCCTCGGGTGATTTATGAGTGTTGGACGAAAACCCAACTCTCTTGAGGAGACTTCATTCAGAAGTTTCGCAGAGCTTCAGGGATTGGTGCGAGGATCATCCAGATCTTCAACTTGTGCTTCAGTGGGTTTCAGTGACAATTTTGCCGTAGTCGATTTGCAACAGTCTTCTTACCGAGCCGTCTACATCATTGCCAGCGTCATTCATCAGTTGGGCCGGGAAAAGTTTGGTTTGCTCCGTTTGCTTGGCAAGCTCAAAGTTCCTACTGCTCCTTTATGCCGATGTACTTGATGATTATGGATTAATAAAATCGCCTTGCTGATTTTATCGGCATCTCTGTTGTGTTTTATTGGTAATGTGTATATTTCATTTATTTTTGCTGCTTGGGTTAATTTCCTGCAATTTTAGTTAAATATCCTTGTTGACCACTGGAGTGGCACCGATTAAATCAGCGGCTGGAAAAAATCGCGATAAAATCGCAATGTTTGCAGCCTTGGGTGGTGGTATATTGCTACATGGTTTTGCAGACTCAGACTGGGCTGGAAGTCCAATGGACAAAAAGAGCACCACAGGTTATTGCTTCAGCTTGGGATCTAGTATGATCTCCTGGTCTAGTAAGAAACAGGAGACAATTGCACTTAGTAAAGCAGAAGCAGAGTACATTGCTGCTAGTGAAGAATGCAAAGAAGTTGTATGGCTAAGGAAGTTGGTTTCCTGCATATAGGCAAATCACTTGGAGACTATACTAATATTTTGTGACAACCAAAGTTGTATAAAGTTAGCTGAGAATCCCGTCTTTCATGATAAGACGAAGCACATTGATACAAGGTATCATCATGTTCGTGAAATGATCCAGAAAAATATAATCAAGCTACAATATGTAACAACAACTAAACAAGTTGCGGACATCCTCACCAAGCCTTTGACTCCTCAACAGTTCGTGCACCTGCGGAGCAAACTTGGGGTTGTTGAGAATGCCTCTCTCGTTGAGAGGGAGTGTTAAAAATGGTAGCGTCAAGAGTCATTCTCTCCCCTGAGGTGAGCTACCAGGGTAGATGAGAACATATGACTGTGTCTTGTGAGTTGCAATAAATCAAAGCATGGAAGCTTGCTAAGAACCTTAGTGGTGACTGATACCAAACCCATGGAAGTGGTGAAGTATCAGGACAAGTCCAGGTTAAGACTCTCTGGTGAGGCCTAGTGTCAAATTCATGGACTTGGTGAAACACTAGTGCAAAATCCTCAGTCGGACATCTTGTGAGCTATATGCAAAATCAAGATATGGTCTAGCTAAATCAGGTGAACTCCTGTGAAGCTAAGACTATTATGTGTGATAGCCTCTTTATCATGTTGTGATGATGCTTACCTAGGAACTGATCACTCCTAGGAAACTAAACTCCGACATTGATTGAAAAGCTAGAAGATCACATAGTTAAAAGAGCTCTTCTTATTATTGTTGTGGGAACATGATGTTGTAAAGCAGATGATGTGATATGGACCATACTAGTGAGAGAATGATGTAAATGATGTATAAGCATTGTTAAGTCATGTAAAAGTGTTGTCAAGTTGTAACTCCTAGTCAAGTTGACCAGTAGAGATGTAAAAGTGTCATAATGTTTATTTGATGTAAACCTAAGTTTATAAAGGCAAAAGTATTTTTTATGTCAATGTAAAATTAAAAGATAAAGTGGGTACAAAAAATACTAGGCTTGAGGGGACTTGATGAAGTCAAGTTGTAAATCCTAAAAGTGACTTCTAGAAGCTTGAAAAGTCAAGCCTATCCATCTACTAGAAGGATCAAAGCAAAAAGATAAAAAAGGACAAAGAACCTTCACTCTACATATGCGATTCTGTTTTTTCAGCAGTTTTCCAGCAAGCAAGGGTTTACAGGTTCGATTACTAAATCGACCATAACTTTCTTTTCAAGCATCAAAATTGAGAAATTCCAGTGGGGTTAGAAAGTAGACTCCAAGGCGTTGCAAGATCAGCTGAACGCTCAACGAGATCCAGTCTGAGAAGGGAGATCGTCCCTCACGAAATTCACGCACTAGTTTTCTGCGGAATTTTTTCCAAAATTTCCAAAAACAGTTTCAAAGAAAGAAAAGCTCATAACTTTGGATCCAAACAAGCTTTTCCAGAAATTTCACTTGAAGTGGAAATTATACACCAAGGTGTTCCCCTTTCCACTCAACGCTCTTAAGATCTACTGGGTTTCAGGCCTGATCCAGCCTCTCAAAGTCAGGCTCTCAGAATCGACTTTTTTGCAAGGGTGTGTGGCAATCTCTCTCAGAGCTAGCCCATGTATGTTGACTTGAGGTGAAGATAAAGCAGTCAAAGTGAAGCTAAGGGTCTATAGCTTTAAATCCATCAGTTATCTCTTCCATGCATGACCATTTCAGTTGTACTCCAAGGCATTAAAGTCTCCAGGTGTCTTCTCTCCTAGTTTGCTTTTGTAACTTGATATTTGTTTATTTGTTCCACATAATAAAAGAGATCTTTTGTTGGGGTTTTCTCCCTTATTGGGTTTCCCCAGGGTATATCTTATGTATATGGTTCATGGATGTATGATTTATATATTCAGTTCTCAATTATAACAGCAAACACAACATTAAAAGGAATCGAATTGTGAAAGAAAAGAAAGAATATCTTAACAATTCATATCACTCTACAATTTTTTCAACATCTCAGAGGGTTTCTAGCAAAGGAAACTTGTAGATCGATTAGAGGATCGAAGAGAGTTGAATCATTGTTTGATTTGGCAGATTTCCAATAAGGGAAATCAGTTGTCAGAGGGAGCAAAAGGTGCTTGTTTCGCCAAGGACCTTAGATCCAAATATCTAGCACAAAGAAGAGGAGCTCCGACAGATTTATGAGTAGATGGCACCTCATGGACTGCGTGATCAGGACAGATTGGATAGCCTATCCAACCTTTCAGTTTGAAAGGCTAGAATCCTGATAGTCCTCGAGGCATATCATCTAAGAGACCATGCAAAACAAGTCATGGCCATGCCGATCGATGCAGATCTCCTGAGAAAGCATAATGAAGCTGCGGGACATGCCAAGCGGCTGATAATGGATGGAATTAATGACCATATTGTCCCACACATAGTTGAGAAGAAAACAGCTAATGAGATGTGGAAGGCCTTAACATCCCTATATGAAGGAAAGTCCATCCAAAGGAAGATGCTTCTTGAGACTCAGAGACCAAGGGGGAAGACATGGAACATTTTCTCTTCAGATTACAGTTGATCAGAGACAAGTTGACTCTATGGATGCAAAGGTGGAGGATGATGTGATGGCCAAGACTGCTCTCAATGCAGTCACAAATGAGTGGGAAACCTTTGTCCAAAGTCTCTTGGGCAGAGCGGACCTTCCCGACTGGGACAACATCTGGGCAATCATGCGTCAAGAAGAACTCTGTAGATTCACCAAGAAGTAGTACAGCACGAGATCGAGTAAGGTGAAGAAGGAAGATGAAGAAGATGTAGCCTTGGCATCAAAGAGGCAGCAGGGAAAGATGAAGAAGGATCTATCAAAGATCAAGTGCTTCCAGTGTGGCGAACTAAGACATTTCGCCAACAATTGTCCTCAGAAGAACAGGGACAAGGAAGCGTCTTCTTCCAAGGCTATTGTGGCGGATGATGGGTCAGAAGATGATGTAATCATGAGCACCCATGAACCACGGAAGTGGGGCAGCATGGATCTGTAGAGAAACTACAGAGTGAGGGCAGGATCCTTGAGCAGCTCATCTCTTGTATCACAACCGAGCTACGAGAGCCTTAAGACAGTAGCGAGACAAGTGGAGCAGTGGGTGCATAGATCACAGATGAAGCAGAGGCAGATCTGAAGGCTGGAAGGAGCAGCACAGTGCAAATGCAGCAGTAGCGTAGAGGCAGCAGCAGCGTAGGGGCTGATGTGACTTCAGCAGCGCAGAGCAGAACTGCAACAATGTAGAAGGCTTCAGGAGGATAGCGCATCGCAGCAACAACGTGAGAGATTTCAGCACAAGGGGTTGATGTGACTTCAGTAGTGCAGAGGGAATGTGCTTACGCAATGTATAGTTGTAGTTGTGCATCACCCTCCAGATGACAGCACAGAACAGCAGCCGATGGAGCTTCAGTGATGAGGATGCAGCCCAACTGACTTGTCTGTCAAAGATTGGGTAGGAGATTCAATTGTTTCTCTCAACAACTGAAGTTGCAGTGCAGCAGTTAGCAGTAGCAATGCTATGGGCAGCACGGATGTAGCAGATTGAGAGCAAGCTACAGTACAAATGTTGCAGTGGCAGTGGCAGCGTCATACGCAGCAGTACAGAATGGCAGCAGTAGTGCAATGATGAAGGGCAGTAGGCCAAAGCATCAGCAACACAGAAACTAGTGCCCAAAATCTTGTAATGCATTATGTGATGTATTACTAGAGCACACTCCATGCTAAGAGGGAGTGCTGAGATTTTGTGTATTGGGGTAGCATCACATGTGCTCTAGCATCCAAAATTTGTAAAGGGACTAGACTCTAGAGTACCCCTGATCTACAAGACCCAGAAAGGGATTTGGGAAATTTCATCTGGTTTGGGAGATATTTAATTAATTAATTATTTTAGTGTATTTCCTAAGTCACAACTTAGGAAAATTAAATAATTAAAATTAATTTTTTAAACATGTGATGAAATTGTCTTAAGTCACAAGGATCAAGCTTTCTTTTAATCTTAGCCATTGATTCAAGATCTGATCATGTTCGTTGGTTTCCCAACAAGAAAAGTATAAAGGAAAGGCTTGGGATCATTTGGAGAAGACACACAGAGGCAGAGCACTGAAGCTAAGCTGAGATTCTAGGGCAAGGTTTGCTAAGAATTCTCAGAAATGTTTCAGCTGCAGAGAGGGGAGTTTAGGCAAAGAAGATGATCTGATCCCAATGCCTAGAATCAACAAGAGGTAGAGAGCAGCTTGCAGAGAAGCAAGGGCAGCAGCAACAAAGAGGGCAGCAATTGTGCAGCGCAGGGGTAGCTTTAGCTACGCAGTCTCTCCCGGGGCAGCATTGGGCAGCAGGAAACCCTTAGGGGGTTACGCAGAGACCCTCAAGGGCAGCGTAGGGTCTGTGTCACCCAGTCTGGGGTTACGCAGCCCTTTCCAGGCCAGCGTAGAGGGACGTAGAGGCTTCAGAGGCATCGCTGGGGTTTCTAGGGCCAAGATCTGGCTGAGTCTTGTAAATCCTGTTTGAGGGTGTGGATCAGTCAATATTTTGGCTTTAGAACAGCAAGTTAGCTACAGATCTATATTTTCTCTGTCGGGTTTTCCAGATCTGGAACCCAAATTTGTTGTATTCAAATATACTCTTAATAATAAAAACCTCCAATAGCGAGAAGATCGGTTTTCCCGCATTGGGTTTTTCCATGGACTATTGTCCAAAAAATCCTTGTGTCACTTTGTCTATGTGTGCATGTACTTCTTCTAGATCCGAATCGGTGAAAATCTGTTATGTGTTTGCTTCGGTGTTAATCTGAATTTTCAGCTTCATAACTTAATTAAGTAGGAGAAGCATAACTAGATCTAAGAGTAGATTTTTGAATTAGTAACATTCAAAAAATTTCACATACGTCACCTAGAAAGTTCTCATCACTTTAGTTTTCAATTTCCCTAAGTTAGACTTAGGGTCCCCATTAAAAAATTTAATTATTTGAATAAATTTTACACCAGATGGAATTTCTCCAAACGCTTTCTGGGTCTTGGATATCTCATGTGTTCTAGCCCCTCCACAAAGTTTCGGAGCTAGAGCACATCCGATGCTACCCAAAATCTCAACACTCCCTCTTAGCGAGGAGTATGCTCTAGCAATACTTCACCATTGAAGCATCGCCCTGATCTTTGGCATCCGTCTCCGCGTTGGTAATGCTTGGCTTGCTGCCCTCCATCCACTGTGTTGTTGCTTTCTGTATTGTCGCCCATGTCACTGCCACTAACACTGCTACATTTGTACTGCAGCTCCCCCTCAAATTGTTGCATCAGGCTGCCTATAGCACTGCTACTGTTAACTGTTGCACTACAACTCAGTTGCTGAGAAGTAAGCAACTGAAGGACAAACACCCGATCACTCACAGACAAGTCAGTCTGGCTGCATCTCATCACTGAAGCACTCTCTCCAGGCCCAATTTTCATTGGATATTTGGCAGTATCAAGCATTCTGGATTTCGGCCACTGCAGTATTGATCAATTGGGAGTAAAACTCCTTTCGGAGGAGGCAGTGGAGAGAGTCGAAGCTCTCGAGAAAAGATTCGATGTCATCAAGGCATCAATTGACAAACTCACAGACGCATTGAATGCCTTGCAGATGCCTCCCGAACCCATAAGGGAAGAACATAGTGTTGATGCACATGTAGAAGGCAAATCTAGCCATCACATTCATTTCCATGGAGGTCACCAATACTCAAGCCACCGGACACCTATGTTGGAAATGTAAAAATTTTATGGCTCTAACCCGGCAGTATGGGTGGCACAAATGGAAGAATATTTCTGCCTTAATAATATCTAGGAAGAGGAAACTAAACTACATGTGGGAGCATTTTACTTGGACCAAGAGCATTGGCAATGGTGGCAATGCCATCAGAAATGTTATCCAGGGAAGCCAACTTGGAATATGTTCTCAAAGGCCATTTATGACTGCTTTGATCGGGAATCTCACTTTTTTGGTCGTCTCACTAAGCTCAGGCAAACAGGTACAGTAAGGGACTACATTGCAGCTTTGAACAATTGGCCATCCGAACTGAAGGACTGAGAGATGCCTTTTACTTGGAATGTTTCATCTGTGTCTTAAAGGAAGCTATCCAAGCCCATGTCAGAATGCATCACCCATTTACTTGGTTTGAAGCATGCAACAAGGCATTAGAGGTAGAAGTCGCTTTAAATGCCCAATCTAATTGTCTGATTTTCATTGCACAAACATGTCACACCCCGTCTATAGGCCCCACCCAAACACTTAAGGTTCAAAAAGTGTCGCCTGTAGAAATGGTTGAAAGAAGGAAACAAGGACTATGGTACTATTGTGATGACAAATAATCCCCAAGACATAAATGCAAGGAACCAAAATTCTTTCAAATTGATGCTTCTAAAAACAGCTCCGTCGATGAAGCTCCAGCCATTGAAGTGACTAAGGAGGAAGAGGGTGAACCCCTGACAGCCCCAGACATTGATACTCCAGCTACGCCAAATGAGTCAGTTATCTCACTCCATGCCCTGGCCAACATTTCTTCTCCCCAAACTCTCAAAATCCTAAGTTTTATTAAACATCGGCCAGTAGTCGTGTTGATTGATAGTGGCAGCACACATAATTTGTCCATAAAAAAGTAGCAGAAGCAATTCATTGTTTTGTCAGAGCGGTATCTAATTTCCAAGTCCTTATTGTTGATAGGGAACCATGAAATGTGAAGGCCGTTGTGAAAATATTAAGCTTCAAATGGGGGATTATCACCTCAAAACCGATATGTTTGCCATTGAAATGGGCGGTTGTGACATTGTCCTTGATGTTGAATGGCTCCGCACACTAGGCCCTATCACAATAGACTTCCAGGAGTTATAGACAAGTTTTAAGCAGAATCGCCACACTCATACATTGAGGTGACTCCAAGCAACTGCTCCACTATCATCAACTCGCATCGAATGGAGAAGCTTTTAAAAAAGGGAAATCATAGGATAGTTGCACAATTTAATGCCATTCATTCCATTGAATCCATTCATCCTGAGATGCAACACATATTAGATCACCACCAGCGGGTCTTCGACAAACCTAAGGAGCTCCCACCCTCTAGAGGTGTGTTGAGAATTTGGAGGGTTATAGATTAATACAAATTCTCTTTTTGATAACTACTTGTGATCTTACTTATGTATTTCTTCTTTCACTTAGTTAATCTTTCATCAAGTCAATTATCAAAGTACTTAGTCAAATGTAGAGACAAACTTATGTTCACTTGTAACTGAGTATCTTTGAAGTGTAGTTAGGAAGGTAAATCTCTGATTTACCTCCCTTACTTGAGGTCTCTGTCTTTTATAAAATATTTTCCATGGATACTATAATATCATAAATATCCTTATTGTATCCTTTAAACCTTCAGTCACTTCTGCAATTACTATCCTTCAGCTACTTCTATAAACTTCAAGCTCCACTGTAATGGTTCCTTGAATATCCGCACTACCTCAAAGATAAGTCTGCACTAATTTTCTGTCTCTTATTTGTATTGTATCACGCTTATACTAACACAGCGTGACCGCAAACCATTTTGTGGAGTCCGCAACATATATATATATATACTACGTCTTAGCTATAACAACCACACGGTCTTCTTATGCACTGCCTCTGTTGTGGTAACTGTGTGCACTTCTCCGCAGATATACTTCACCGCAGGTATGTTACAGGTAAGTTACACGGTCTTCTTATGCACGGTCTTACTGTCTCCAAGTTATATATCCTCAGTCGGATCCTCAATTCGTTACCCTTCTTTTCATGCTATTTGACCACAGACATCTCTGTTCTACTTGACCACAGATATCACTATTCTATTTACCGCAAATATCATTGTGTTATTGCTTCTAATGAACTGCAGAAACAGTGATATATATATATATATATATATATATATATATATATATATATATATATGACTTGTCTGGCTATTAGGCCGACCATACCATAGGTAATTAGGCCGACTTAGTAGCTTGTAAATAAGGCCGACATGTAGTTTATTTCTCCAACATATTACTTCACATATATTCTCATATTGTTGTAGGAGTTTCCACTATATATATTAAGCTTGTCTGCTAACACTTCTGGAGGGCTTGATGAGAGCTTCTTTACACGGTCTTCGAGCATATTCATCTGAACTAAATCCTTCATGACTTTGACCCTTAATCCTATTTATACTTTAGAAGACATGAACCTAGTAGAAATCAAGAAGAAGTCTATCTACATAAAATATTTCTCATAAAAAATACATTTTTATTACCATAGTCTTCTTCTTTTCATAGTTACATAGTTAGCATGAAGACCGACCTAGTTACATTTCACAACACTCCCTCTTAACTAGGGAGGTATTCATATAGTTACATGATCATTTCCAAACTAAACAATTTCATAAGAAAAGTCGGATTGGTAATCACATTTGTATAGCATCATATCAACCAGCATTGTACTAGTACAAGGCCTTGACTAACAGCCCCATCTCTTCAACGAAACAATGGGCTTCAATGCTGGCGAGACACTTGACTTATAAACACCTTCGTCATTGTCTCTCCAAGGTACATACTCCACCCAGGTGTTCCCAAAGTATGACCTTCCTGGACTATTCTTCTCTTGGGTAGCTAGCCTTCAAAGAATATTAGTCCCCGACTACTCTTATCTTGAATGCCCGATCACATTCTCAAAGAGTGTCGAATGCCAGATGATTACCCAATCCTCTATTCTGTCTTCCCAAGACCAGAATGATGTGTCTATCTCTCCCTCCCAAGGAGGACCTATTCCACAAGAGAATGTATTCATCCTTATACAAAGAATGTACCTAAGCTCATCCTTGGGAATTACCAAGTTTCTTCCAAGTAAGAAACTTACCATCAGGCTCCCTCTTAATTAGGGAACTCCAGCAGCAATGGTGAGACACCCAACTGCTCATGAAGAATTCCTGTCTACGATGTCATGGATTTCGATATTGAGGAATCTCCATCTTTTTCATCGGGCACAGACCATTTATCACTTTTCTCCTTAGTCAAGTCAGCTGTCAGAAAGTGATCCATCGGACTTCCTTATCTGGTCCACTTGTTATGCCATGTTGCTTTCCTTCGAATCATCTCCAAGGATCATGCATCCTTTCTTATGATTAGCAGCCCTGCATAAAAATTTATCTAGATAAACATACACATATGAACTTTTAGAACAAAAGTTACCTTGATGATGATCTTTTACCATGACATCTTCTTGTAGGCATCAGCATCCTTCACACAGATTGACACATCTCCTAATGATATGTTTTCCCAAGGGTCTTCTTCTTTACCAGACTTTCGTTAGAGTCTACATATCTTCCTAGGAGTTCTCCTAGTCACATCTACTTCGCCACCGGATGATAACTGCCTCTAGACATGGTTGCATTTCATGATCTCTTCCTTTCTACACATTCTTCATTCTCAGAAACTTACAGCTTTTCCAGTTTCTTGTTTATGTACAACCACCTCATATTCTATGACGTCATATTATGTTGATTTCATCTATTAGTGCGCTGAGAAATCCTTCTTCATAGATCATACTCCTAAATACGGAGGTATATTACCTGCAACCATATGACATGATTTCACGGCGTCCAATATCAGCATGTATGTCTGCATACCTCATACCCATCTTCCTTGAGTCATCATGTAGCAATTTCTCTTAAATGAAGAGCTTCATTTCTTTGACCTGCTTCAACAATATGTCATCACATCCCAAAATTCTTTCTCCATGATGACCCTAGATCTGATGACTACTTTACTTTAAGTAGAGAGGTTTTCCATAAGCTTTTTCCCCGAGAGCTCCTTCCATGCTTTTATCGAAATGCTTCAAATGTACATGCTATTGTACAATTTTACAACTAATCAGAGATCACTTATAGAGGAAAATGATCTTAATCATAATAGAGATCTCTTGCTTCCTCCCTCTTCGATCTTTTAGCGTCAGGTTCTTCTCTTTCATAAGTGGCATGGGCTTCTTCCTTTCTCCTCTTGTCCTTTCCAAATTTAGGACAATCTCTTTTATAATGTCCAAGCTCATCACATCCAAAGCATCGCACGTTGTTCATATTTCTTCTTTTATTCTGAGGGCCAAATTTTCCGAATCATCCTTTCTTCTTGTATGAAGCTGCAAAGGCATGATTCTCTTCACTTGGTTCTGTATCAGCTTTGGCTTTTAGTCTTGTTTCCTCTATTTTACATAGAAACCATAAATCTTGGAATGGAGTGGCTTCTTTCTTCCCATATAGATTGGAAGTGAAGCTTCCCCATTCTTTTGGTAGAGCATTCAACACTACTGTTGTCATCTCAGTGTCAGACATCACTTCTCCTAGTTCCTGCAGTTGATCTCTTATTTCAAAAATCCTCATAAAGTATGGAGCGATTCCTGCTTCCCTTGATATTTTCATTTTGTATAGTTCTTGTCTCAAAGAGATTGCTTCTCCAGCAGTACTCACAGAGAATAGCTCCACCAATTTCTCATATATTTGTTTTGCAGTCTTTAGTTTTGATACATAGGGAATGAGAGAGTCTTTGATGGATTCTATGAGAATCCTTTGGGCTGTAATTTCTCCCTTCATGTACTTAGCATGGGCTGAAGTATCTTCTTTTGGAGGTTGAATAGTAGATCCTTCGATATAATCCATTACTTCATCTTCAATTAAATTTAAGTCTGTTCTTTTCTTCCATGCACTGAAATTTGATGATCCAACCAGCTTGTTGCTTTCTTTACAAAAAGGCATCTTGATAGATAGTGTCATTAATACTTACTTGAGTGGATGACTTTCTCTTTTGGCAGCTTTCTTGATGGTAAAGGATGTCTTCTTGAATGTGAATCTTTGATGACAAAGATTACTTACTTGAATGAATTGATATAGCTAGAGAGCCTTCATTGCAGACTGATTTGATCGTTCAACCCAAACTTTGATCTTTGCTTCTTGTAGTTGTTTACATTGTCAAGCAGCCCTTGCATTCAGTACCTTAGCTCTGAAACCATGTTGAGAATTTGGAGGGTTATAGATTAATACAAATTCTCTTTTTGATAACTACTTGTGATCATACTTATGTATTTCTTCTTTCACTTAGTTAATCTTTCATCAAGTCAGTTATCAAAGTACTTAGTCAAATGTAGAGACAAACTTATGTTCACTTGTAACTGAGTATCTTTGAAGTGTAGTTAGGATTCCTTACTTGAGGTCTCTGTCTTTTATAAAATCTTTTCCATGGATACTATAATATCAGAAATATCCTTATTGTATCCTTTAAACCTTCAGTCACTTCTGCAATTACTATCCTTCAGCTACTTCTATATGTTGAAATTTGGTACCGGAGGACAGGTGGTTCCCTAAGGCTTTGATCTTTGGCCTAGGGAAAAGTGTCCAAAAGAATTTAATTTTTCTCCTAAAGTGACTTTATAATTTTTTATAAAGTCAAATCTAATTTAAAAGTGACTTTATGTGATAAAGTTACTAAAGTTTAATTTTAAAGTGACTTTAATAAAGTCAATGTAAAATTAGAAAGGAAAAGTGACTTTGAAAATAAATGACTAAGTGGGTCTTTATTAAAGTGGGGTGAATTAAAAAATAGAAAGTGAGATTTAAATGAGCATTTAATCTCAGCCCTAGATCTCAATCTATCTCAACCATTGGATTTAGGGATTCCCCAAAAGTCACTTAGGGTTAGGTTAAAGGAGGAAAAGGTCATTCATTCTTTCATGAGCAGATTGAGAGAAGGAGAGCAAAAGAGCAAGGGAGATTTCTGGGCAATGAGGAGAAGGAGGCAGCAGCTTGGCACACATTCCAAGGCAGCATTTCAGCAAGACATTTTCAGCAAGACTGTACAGCTAAGTTAGCACACAGTGAGGCAGATTTTTAGGCACGATTTTCTAGAAAAAGAGGTCGTACAGCAGGTTTGCACAGAAATCGAGGAGCAGAATTTAAGGGAGGCCGTACAGCAAGTGGTTGTACCTTGGCACGCATTTCTAGGCAAAAATTTGTTCAGCCGTACAGCTGTTTTTCTGCACAGAAATCGAGAAAACCGTACAGCAGATTTTATGGCAGCTTGCACGTTTTTCTAGGCAGGTCATACAGCAGCATTTAAGGCTGAAATTTGGCACAAAAATCGAGGAGGACGTACAGCATTTATTGCTGTTCTGTTTTTGTTGTTTGCACATTTTCCGAGGCGATAGTTATGCACTGAAAACGAGATAAGTTGTAAAAGTCTGTTTGCTGTTTTTTCGCTGAATATTTCTCTCACTGTAAAAAGCATTTTTCCAGAAATAAGAAGGAGCTTTCAAACTGGTTTTCCCCAAGAGTTGTAGGGGGTTTTTCCAGGGTCATCTTGACCAAAAATAGATGTGTCAAAATGTGTGAATCACTATTTTATGTGTGCTGATATTTATTTCTGCATTTTCCAGCATTCTATAATTTTTCCAGAATTTGTATTACGAAAATCGAGGAGGACGTACAGCATTTATTTCTGTTCTGTTTTTGCTGTTTGCACATTTTCCGAGGTGGTGGTTAAGCACGGAAAACAAGATAAGTTGTAAAAGTTTGTTTGCTGATTTTTTGCTGAATATTTCTCTCACTGTAAAAAGCATTTTTCAGAAATAAGGAGGAGCTCTCAAACTGGTTTTCCCCAAGAGTTGTAGGGGGTTTTTCCAGGGTCATGTTGACCAAAAATATATGTGTCAAAATGTGTGAATGACTGTTTTATGTGTGTTGATATTTATTTCTGCATTTTCCAGCATTCTGTAATTTTTCCAGAATTTGTGTTTTCAGCAAAATTTATTTTCCAGCTTGTTAAATGTATGGATATGGGAAAGGGCATTTAACTATTTTGGAGTAATAAGGTGAAACTGAAAACCGTGGTAGGAAAAGAGGAAATTTCTACATGGTATCAGAGCTTGGGTGCTGAAGTGCAGTTTGGGACAGCAAGGAGAAAAATGTTTGCGATTTTTCCTCGAGAAAAAATTCAAATAAGTGATTTTCTAAATAAATTTTATCTTTACCACAATGATGCTATTTTTCGATTTTAGGACGGCCATGATGTCTTTGGGGCGGGGGTGGAGATGGGTTGGATGGGCATACCAATTACAGTGTTTGGAAGGAGAGAATGCAAAGTATCTTTGAAGAGGCAGAAGTCTGGAACATAATGGTGCATACCGCACAGCACCCTGTAAATGTGCCTACTGATGCTACTCAATTGGCAGCATGTAATAAAAAGAACAACAAGGGTAAGAGACTGATTCTAGACGGAATCAAAGACCATTGCATTCCTCATGTGAGAGGAAAAGAGAAATGCTCATGAGATGTGGACAACATTGACCAACCTCTACCAGAGTACCAATGAGAACCGGAAAATGGTCCTGAAGGAGAAGCTGAAGAACATTAAGATGGGTAAGACTGATAGTGCAGCTGGATATCTCACAAAGATTACTAATGTGAGAGATGAGTTGGCAGCAATTGGAGAGGCCATTCCACCCACTGAGTTGGTGCGGATTGCAGTGAATGGCCTCCCCCGTTCATGGATGAACTTTGCTGATGGAGTTTGTGCACGTGAGACCCTTCCCACATGGGAGAGGTTTTGGGATGATTGCAGTCAGACAGAGATCAGGAAAGGTCAGCTTGGGGGCGGTGGGGGAAACTGGTGAAGCGGAGATGAGATGTTGCACTTTTGGCCGGGGTATAAAGAAAATATAAGGCAAAGGAAAGAGCGAGATACAAAGATGGGTGAGAACAAGGCAAAGGTAAAGGTAAACAGGATAACACACAGAAGGACTATTCCAAAGTGAAGTGTTGGAATTGTGAGAAGATGGGACACTATGCAGTTGTGTGTCCGGAGAAGAAGAAGAAGAAGGGGAAGAACCAGAGCATGGCAGCTTCAGCAGAGGTTGAGGACTTTGCAGATCGCTTTGACCGGGAGTTTGGGTTCCTTGCGTGTGAGTCTTCTAGTGCAGGATTATCTGCCATAGAGGTTCAGAGGGAGCATGCATTTCCCTCGATTAGCGGAGCATCTTCGGGTATCTGGTATGTGGACGGTGGGGCTTCACGTCACATGACAGGAGTCCGTGAGTACTTCTCAGAGCTTTCAGAGAGTGGCACTGATGTAGAGGTAGTACTCGGTGATGACAGAGTTTTTAGAGCAGTCGGTGTGGGAACATTGACATTTCAGAGGGAGTCCAAACCTCCCTTGAAGGTGTTAGATGTTCTTTATGTGCCAGGGATGAGGAAGAACCTCATATCCGTCTCAGCTTTGGAGGACAGAGGATATGAGATACTATTCAGGGGAGGACAGGTGTTGATGTATCCCAGGGGCACTCCAGCTGATTCAGCTAGAGTGATAGGTTTACGCCATGCAAAGGTGTACAAGTTTGCATTTCAGTCCCTTTTGGCATTGAGCAGTAGTACCGACAGCAGAGCTAGCAGTTCTGAGCAGTGTGAGATTTGGCACCGCAGGATGGGGCACATGTATCATGGAGCCTTGAGGACCTTGCGGGAGATCACTACAGGTGTGCCAGATTTCAGTACTGATCACTTTGATACTTGCAGAGGATGTGCGATGGGCAAGTTTGCCAAATCCCCTTTTCCCAGCAGTGACAGCAGAGCAACTGGGATACTTGATTTGATTCATTCCGATGTGAGTGGTCAGATGTCTCATGTTTCCTTGAGTGGATATGAGTACTATGTTTTATTCATTAATGATCACTCCAGGAGGACCTGGATTTATTTCTTGAAGACCAAGAGTGAGGTCTTCAAGCGGTTTCAGGAGTTCAGAGCTCTTGTGGAGACACAGACAGGTCGGAAGATCAAGTCCCTGAGGTTGGACAATGGAGGAGAGTACACCCTTGGAGAGTTTTTTGACTATTGTGCGGAGGCAGGCATTAGGAGGGAGCTCACTGTTCCTTACAACCCCCAGCAGAACGGGGTTGCGGAGAGGAAGAACAGATCCATCGGAGGGGTTGCCAAAGCCATGTTACATGATCAGGGGTTGCCATTGTTTTTGTGGGTAGAGGCCTGCAACACAGCTGTTTACTTGCAGAACAGGAGTCCGCATCGTGCCTTGGGGCACATGACTCCGGAGGAGGCTTTTTCTGGGAAGAAGCCTGATAGTGGTCATCTTCGTATCTTTGGGTGCATCACATACTCCTACATACCCAAGGAGAAGAGGACCAAACTAGAGCCCACCGCAGAGAAGGGTATCTTTGTGGGCTATAGTGAGACCTCAAAGGCCTTTCGGATTTACATTCCTGCACAGAGGAAAGTTGTTGTCAGGCGGGATGTGAAGTTCGAGGAGGATAGGGCCTTTAGGAGGTCACGGGAGTTAGAGTATCTGGATCAGCCAGACCCTCAGCAGCAGCTGAGTCAGTCACAGGGATCCAGTGGGCAGGGACCAGGAGGATCTGGAGGTACATCTATGATGATGTCAGGTCCGTCAGTGAGCAGTGGCTCACAGAGTCAGAGGGGTGGTGCTTCGGGCAGCATGCAGAGCAGTCCACAGAGCAGTTCACTAGGGAGTCCACTAATGGACAGTTCACACGGTACCTCAGCTTCTACAGGTTCAGGTGCAGGCAGGAGGACAGCAGACAGACAGTCAGGAGTTCAGGCTCCTGATGATGATGAGGAGGAGTTTCATTCTCCAATGGGAGAAGTATGCTCAGGGAAGAGGAAGCCCAAGTGGCTTCGGGACACCCTGAGAGATGCCACATCTGTTGCTGAGCCTAAGAGGCCGATCAGAGAGAGCAGACCACCTGAGAGGTTTTGTAGCTATATGGCAATGGCTACCAGCATCCTTGACTCTGAGCCTTCTAGCTATGAGGAGGCAGCTAGCCAGCAGGTCTGGAGAGAGGCCATGCAGGAGGAGTATTCTTCTATCATGAAGAATGATGTTTAGGAGGTGGTGCCGAGGCCTGAGGGCAAATCCGTGGTTACTTCCAGATGGCTTTACAAGGTAAAGCATGCTGCAGATGGCAGCATTGAGAAATTCACAGCGAGGTTTGTGGCTAGAGGGTTCTCCCAGGTAGAGGGAGTTGATTATGAGGAGACCTTCGCTCCCGTGGCTCGATATACTTCGATTCGCTCCATTATATCGATAGCAGTAGAGATGGGTTGGAAGATCCACCAGATGGATGTGAAGACCGCATTTCTCAATGGCTTCATACAGGAGGAGGTGTACATTGAGCAGCCACAGAGCTTTGAGGTGCATGGGAAGGAGTCCCATGTGTGCAGACTGAAGAAGGCCCTTTATGGCCTGAAGCAAGCTCCCAGAGCTTGGTACTCCAAGATAGATACATACTTGCAGGAGATGGGTTTCACAAAGAGTGAGGCAGATCTGAACCTTTACTATATTGTGATAGGTGAGGAGCCTCTCATTCTGGTGCTATATGTGGATGACTTAGTCATTACAGGTGCAGAGAGACTCATAGAGCACTGCAAGAGAGATCTTGCGGTGGAGTTTGAGATGAAGGACATCGGCTTGATGCATTACTTTTTGGGTTTGGAGGTGTGGCAGGAGGAGGGGCATTTCTTCCTAGGGTAGGGGAAGTATATTGTGGACATCCTTGGCAGATTCCACATGGAGGATTGTAAACCCATGTCGACACCGATGATCACCAACTGGAAGAAGCTTCATGCTTCGGATTCCGAGTTGGTGGATCCCACATTGTACAGACAGCTGATTGGTTCCTTGATGTATCTGGTCAACACTAGACCAAATATTTGTTTTGTAGTCAACACGATGAGTCTGTTTATGTGTGAGCCTAGGAAGGTTCACTGAGTGGCTGCAAAACACATTTTGCGGTACTTGCAGGGGACAGTGGATTATGGTCTGGACTACAGGCAGGGGGATGGAGTGAGATTGGCAGGTTACACTGATTCTGATTGGGCAGGTTGTGCTTCTGATAGGAAGAGCACTTTAGGGTGTTGTTTTGGGTTGGGTTCGGTAGTGGTGTCATGGTTCAGCCGGAAGCAGCAGTCAGTAGCATTGAGTTCAGCGGAAGCAGAGTATATGGCAGCCAGTCTAGCTAGTTGTGAGGCCATCTGGCTTCGCAAGATTTTGTTTGGCTTATTTGGTCAGCCGTTGAGACCTTCAGTGATTTACTGTGATAATCAGAGTTGCATTAAACTCACGGAGAATCCAGTATTTCATGGCAGGTCAAAGCATATCGGGATCAAATATCATTTCATCAGAGACTATGTTCAGAAAGGAGCTGTGAAGCTTGAGTATATTCCCACTGATGAGCAGGTTGCAAATATTCTTACCAAAGCCTTACCACGAGGCAAGCATGTCTACTTCAGAGACAAGATGGGTGTGGTGAGGAACACCTTCCTAACACCTTCCTCGGTAAGAGGGAGTGTTGAAATTTGGTTACCGGAGGACAGGTGGTTCCCTAAGGCTTTGATCTTTGGCTTAGGGAAAAGTGTCCAAAAGAATTTAATTTTTCTCCTAAAGTGACTTTATAATTTTTATAAAGTCAAATCTAATTTTAAAGTGACTTTAAGTGATAAAGTTACTAAAGTGACTTTAAAAAGTTATAAAGTCAAATCTAATTTAAAAGTGACTTTAAGTGATAAAGTTACTAAAGTCTAATTTTAAAGTGACTTTAATAAAGTCAATGTAAAATTAGAAAGGAAAAGGGACTTTGGAAATAAATGACTAAGTGGGTCTTTATTAAAGTGGGGTGAATTAAAAAATAGAAAGTGAGATTTAAATGAGCATTTAATCTCAGCCCTAGATCTCAATCTATTTCAGCCATTGGATTTAGGGATTCCTCAAAAGTCACTTAGGGTTAGGTTAAAGGAGGAAAAGGAGGAAAAAGATCATTCATTCTTTCATGAGCAGATTGAGAGAAGGAGAGCAAGAGAGCAAGGGAGATTTTTGGGCAGTGAGGAGAAGGAGGCAGCAGCTTGGCACACATTCCAAGGCAGCGTTTCAGCAAGTCCGTACAGCAGAGTTTGGCACACATTCCAAGGCAGTTTTTGGCACGATTTTCTAGAAGACCGTACAGCAGCCTTTTGGCACGATTTCCAAGAGGCCGTACAGCAGTTTGGCTCAGTTTTCGAGGCAGCAGGGCGTTGTTCTATTTGGCACGAATTTCTAGGCATGCCGTACAGCAAGTGGCTGTCCTTTTGCACAGAAATCGAGGCAGATTCCATACAGCAAGTTTCTGCTGTCCTTTTGGCACAAAAATCGAAATCCGTACAGCAGCGTTTATTGTTGTTTTGCACAGAAATCGAGGTGGCCGTACAGTTGCATTTATTGTAGATTTCTGGGCACGAAAATCGAGGAAATCCATACAGCATTTATTGCTGTTCCTGTTTTGCTGTTTGCACATTTTCCGAGGCAGTGGTTAAGCACGGAAAACGAAATAAGTTGTAAAAGTTTGCTTGCTGATTTTTTGCTGAATATTTCTCTCACTGTAAAAAGCATTTTCCAGAAATAAGGAGCTTTCGAACTAGTTTTCCCCAAGAGTTGTAGGGGGTTTTTCCAGGGTCATGTTGACCAAAAATATCTGTGTCAAAATGTGTGAATGACTGTTTTTATGCTTTCTGATTTTTAATTCTGCATTTTCCAGCATTCTGAAAAATTTCCAGAATTTGTGTTTTCAGCAAAATTTATTTTCCAGTTTGTTAAATGTATGGATATGGGAAAGGGCATTTAACTATTTTGGAGTAATAAGGTGAAAACTGAAAACCGGGGTGGGAAATGAGAAATTTCTACATATAACATCATGATCATGAATCTTAGCCCTTCGTATTACATGCATTAGAGGAAATTTCAGCCTAAAAGTGCCCATGAAATTTTCACGTAATTTCCATTTCATAATATGTAAACCAATTAAAATCCTTTAAATTTAAAAAGAGGTACATGTAAATATTTTGGAGGGAAAAGAAGAAAAACTATTTTTTTTTAATTGTATTTTTGGCTTATCTCCTTATAGGTTCACTCAAATTTCGAGTGTAGACACTCGTTGGATGCAGAATTAAATTTCGCATCCAACGAGTACCCATTATGCATAATTTTGACAAGACCCACATTGCTAAAAATTTAAGATACATTAAAAAAACCTGTTGAACGCATTTTTTTAATGTATATTCAATTTTTATCATTGTGAGTCTTCTCAAAAGTATGCATAATTGGTACTCGTTGGATGCATAATTTAATTTCGCATCCAACAAGTGTCTACACTTCAAATTTGAGTGAACCTATAAGGAGATAAGCCCAAAATACAATTAAAAAAATATACTTTTTTCTTTTCCCTCCAAAATTCATAACTCTTATTTTATTATTTTTACTATTATTTTATTATTTTTCCTTAGGAGACCACTTTTAGGCTGAAATTTCCTCTAATGACATCTGAATGCTTCTCAGATTGACTGCACACTAATTCGCACCACAGATCCGCACTCTTAATTTCATAACTGTCTACATATGTTTCTTCATATTGATCCGCATTCACTACTTCAGAACAATACAAAACAGATCCGCACCTTATACTTGAAATACTGCCTGTAACTCACATTTTATCCCAGACTTTATTACGCTGTACAATATCACAGAGATGTCCACAATTTACTCAAACTTGACCACAGCTTTCTTTTTATCAATCCGTATCTATCTCTATATTGTACCCGCATTTCTAGTCCGCTGCATTCTTGGTGCCACGTATTTGTGGAGTATTCTCTGTTTGGGTTGTACTGGGGCTATGTGTGACACGCTTGGCTGAATGACTTATTGGAGACTTTGCTGGTAGAAGCATCCTGCTGATCGCCGTAATGCCACCATTCATCATCTCTGTTTTGGCTTGTCTTCTATTGATCTATTAGTATGTTCTATCTGCTTCAGTATTGTGTGCCCTAATCTGAAATGGCATAGAACATGTTCTAAACTTAACATGGTATCAAAGCAAAGTTAAGACAAAGCCCAATTTATGTTAAAAGCAATCATCGATCTATTAGATCCATTGTGTGTTGCACTTGCTCGGTGGAGAGAAATACTTTCTGATCTAGGCTGAAGCAAGGAAATTTGGACCAGCGTGGGCCTGTTTTGATGAGGCTATGTAGGAGGCTTCTCGTGACTGTTGAGGGACTGTTTTATGCTTGCAGGAGGGCCGAGTATGAGGAAAAGAGACGCAGGTCTGTATTGAAGGTATTTGTGGGTGGAGAACACTTGGAAGAGGCAGTCCCAGCCTTGGAGGCTACTGTGGGTAGGTCGCAACCCTTACCAGCCAGTAACAGAGGAGTGTAGGGAAGGTTGAGGGTTGTTCTATGCCCATAACAACAACAAAGAAGGTGAGGATTCCTCCAAAGAAAGGCCGCAACAAATGAAGGGAAGACCGCAGTCATTGGAGCTGTTTTAAGATCGGTAGATAACCCTCATAAGAGGTTGTTGCGGGACTGGTTATATACCTGTAGGTTGCCGCTGTGTATAAGGGCTTTATCTTCCCTAAAAGAGCAGCGTGGAGGGGCAGCCTTCCATTGAAAGGCAGCCGCAGTCAAAGGGAGGTCTGGAAGGCATGCAAGGTGGGTTGTAGCAGCTTGCTAACAAGCCCTAATCAAACTTCAGATCTTCAGCAAATTTACACCAGTTTTTTTTTTGGAATGCAAAGTATGTATGTTTGGTAGTGTTTTTTAAGTTGATTTGATGCAGATGGAGAACGTCCTAATTTGGACAGGTGTTTAAGGGTTGTTTTACGGGTGCTCTGTCCCTAAAAGAAAATAGTGCAGGCCCTTGAAGCCTCACTAAAACTTGCCGCAAAGAATTAGGGAAGGCTAGTTAAAGTCTGTTTTGGTGGGCCGAGTCCCTTGGACAAGAGGCCGAGCATTTTAGGAGGAATTCTGGGCCTGTTTCTCTTTTTGTTGCAAGTCCGAAGCTGACTGCAGGCATCATGAATGTTTGGGTGTAAGAATGTTTGGGTCTTGTAAATAAATAAAGGGTTGACTACTTGGAAAACAACCGCAGCAAAAGGAAGCATAATGGGCCAGATTTGAGGACTGTGATGTGTGCCCTAACCAGTCTGAAATCAACAGCAAAGGAGCCAACCAAACAGCGAGCAGTCAAGGTATGTCCTCTGTGCTATTTTTTGCACGAAAATTCTCTGTAACGGGTTGCAGAAAGAAGGCTGCTACAGCAGCAGTATGGGATATCAGTTTGAAGACGAATATCTGTTTGGGTATACCATAAAGTCTAAAAGGACGCTCAAGTTTGGCCACAATTAATTAACACTCTTCAACGTAGACAGGAGTATAACGCAGTAATAAAGGTTCTCTGTTTTGGGCTTGGCATCTCTGAAGTAGGCTGGAGATAGTTCATGAAAAGAACAGTCACATAAAGGGTATGCTATCTAGGGTTGAAGGGACCATACCGCAGGAGTAAGAAATTGCCAAGTGTGCAAAAGAGAGACTAAACTAGTCTCTGTATTGATCTCAGATATTTTCAGAAAGAAACCTTGAAATTGTGCTTCAAGTGTGTACAAAGAAGGGCCAAGAAGGGATCTCTAGGAGGCAGAGGTCAATTCAAGAAAAAGCTGCAAGGCAGATCACTAGGAACCAAGCTTTCCTAGTCTTGATGCAATTCAGTGATTTTTAGAAGATGACACACTGTGGCATTTAAGACCACATGTTTAGGAGTTGTGCACTGAAATCAGAGGGGCCAAGAGGGCAGATATGTACAGGTCACCTTGAAGAGGAGAAATCAAAATAAGGTATGTTCATAGGTGATGAACAACAATGATTGATATGCACTTATGATTGCGCTAGATCTGCGAACAGAAAGGTACCACATAAGGTATGGACTGACATGTAGAAAGGTCAATTCAGTGTTTGCAACATCTATATGATTGGTTCCTAGATCTGTGCAAATTTGGAATTGGAAGGATTTTTAGAAGGTTGACTGTAGAAGCCTTTGGTGCAAGATTATGAAACGGTCAGACTATTGTCAAGATGGGCCAATCTGTAAGCCCTAGGGAGAGTGATAAGAGAAGTAGATTTTTCGTTGAGTTAGGCAAAAAAAAATTTGGTAGCCTTAGGAGCGGTCTTCTAAAATGACCAAAAGAATGACAAATGGACAGATCTGGAAATAAGAAGCAGTGCAGGATCATGAGAGGAGGAACCATGATATATTCTCCCTGTTTGACAGTGACATATGGCAGAATATGTATGACCATGAAATTTGAAATCTTCAATACTATATGGCAGTATGACCATGATGAAGACGATAGTGATGGGTACGATAAAATTATGGCAACATTGTAATGACAGTGATGATGATTCTGTAGCCGCAATCTTGAGGAGTTGAATCTGTCATTCTATGTCACTGTCATCATGACAGTGACATAGACAGTCACCCATGTTTACGAAATTCATAATAGCAGTAAGCTTGTGACAGTATCCGTCTTACATTACAGCGTAATGAAAAACTTGAAGTGTGAACTGAGAAGTCTTTGCAGCCTTCAGTCACGTCGTTGGAGTCTTGAACCATGATCAGCAAAGCCTGTTTCGATGGCTTTGACTATGGGAGAATAAGACCCCTTTTCCAAGTTGGTGTCTGGGATGCCCTTATTTAAAATAGATGTCTTCTCTCGAGAGAGAAGTTGGCATTAAGAGGGAGAATACATCTGTATATGCTCCTAAGCTAATATCATTGCTGAACGAAAGAAGATCCTCATGGCTCAAAGACATATGGCTTCAGAAGGGGAAATTCCGGAAGAAAACCAAGAAGCCATATAAATACCAGGGGTATCTAGCTGCCATGAGTACAATATGAGCCTGGATCATTTGAAGAAGATGTAAAGCATCAAATCTGCAAGGATGCGAGGGTGATGTCTAGGATATGGTTCCCAGACCATAGAACATAGCTGTTGTCACCTCGATATAAGATCAAGCATGGATCTGATGGGAAAATGTGTTGCCTGAGACTTCTCTAGGAAGGCACTGATTATTATAGCACCTATAACCTATTATTTCCCTTTGTTGATACGCAAGGACGGAAGCTTCATCAGATGGATGGAAAGACCGCTTTTTGACATGGTGCGGTAAACGAAGAGGTGTATGTAGAGCAACCTCTAGGGATCAAAGTCCAGGATCGGGACACCCACGTCTACAGGTTGAAGAAAGCCCTCTATGGGCTGAAGCAAGCACCCAGAGATTGGTACAAGAGGATAGATAGCTACCTGATGAAGCTGGGCTTCACTCGTAGTAATGTTGATCCGAACCTTTACTTCAAGGTTGATAGGGAGAAGCCTCTCATTTTGGTGTTGTATGTGGACAACCTCTTCTTGGCAGGTGCTGACCCTCTCATTCATCAGTGTAAGAAGGAGCTCGCTGGTGAGTTCAAGATGAAAGACCTAGGACTGATGCATAGGCCCGGAGATCTGGCAGAGACCTGGCGAGATTTTCCTTTCTCAAGGAAAATACACTATGAAGCTTCTGGTATGGTGGACTGTAAGTCCGTGTCGACACCGATGGAACTCAACTTTAAGAAGTTGAGTGGCAGCATTGTTGGGCCCGAGTTAGCAAATCCTACTGAGTATCGTCAACTCGTAGGGGCTCTAGTGTTCTTAGTGAACACTCGTCCGGACGTATGTTGTGTCGTGAACACTTTGAGTCAACACATGGTTGATCATAACATTCACTGGGTTGGTGCCAAGAAACTCTTGAGATATCTTTGTGGCACAATAGACCATGGGCTGAGTTACACTGCCGGGAGCATGACACTCCTTGGATATACTGACGCCGATTGGGCTAGCAGTGTGGTGGATCGTAAGAGCACATCTGGATGCTACTTCATAAGTAGATCTGCTTCGGGCAGGAAACGAAAGTCAGTAGCCTTGAGCACCGCTGAAGTCGAATACATTGCAACATGTATGACCCGTTGTGAAGTCACTTGTTTGCGAAAGCTCCTCAGTGAGTTGTTCGAGCATGTGCTAGATGCCACCGTTATCCTTTGTGATAACCAGAGGGGGATCCATTTGTCATAGAATCCTGGGTTCCCCGATTGATCCAATAATGTTGATGGCTGGTACCACTTTATCCGGGATATGGTACAACGAGGTGCCGTAAGGCTCGATCATATAGGAACTGATGAGCAGGTCACGGATATTCTCACAATGCCCTTGGGGAAGGTCATGTTCCTAACCTTCTGTGAGAATCTTGGAATCATGGAACAACCATATTTTGAAAGTCCTGTTGGACGATGAGCTCGGGGAGCTCCAAGGGGGCTTTGGGGATAGCTTTGGTGCTATAAGCAACCACAAGGCTAGGCTTGCCAAGCATATTGAGATGGTTTACCTCTCTCTGATCTGTGCCCCGTATGCATCCTACCCATGGAGTTTTGGACTCATGGGAAGTACTTCTCATTTGGTCAATGAGATGGGAAATGTGAATAGAGACCATAGCAAGACCGATGGACGCATCGGAGATTGTCGTACTCTCTATGTCTAGGATGGCACGTGTCCAACCACTTGATCTGGGATCAAGTTTAGCAAGGTTTCGGACCTTCAACTGACTTCGGGTCAGTGAAACTCACTTCGGGTTAGTATATGACTCTCTTGAGTCCTAGTGAGGTTTCGGACCTCCAACTGACTTCGGGTTGGTATGAGACTCTTTGTGAGTCCTATAGAGGTTTCGGACCTCTGGGCTGAATCTGTCAGCCGGGTATGATGTCTTTGTGACTGACCCACTTCTGTTCTGAAATAAAGAAGCCAGCAAAGCAAGTTACGGTGGGATGACACACGATGTTTGGATTGCACTAGTGGACGGAGTTCTCCCTAGTTGAGAGGGAGTGTTAAAATTGGACAACTAGGTCCAAACTCTGGGTTGTGCTGCTCAGATGGCGTTCCCAATATTTTTATTGGATTCTTCTTTTGGAGAGGTGTAAGATTGATCTAAAGATCATCTCAATTAGATGAGCAGAACATATACTTTGAATTTATTCCACTTATGTGCTAGGTTGGCCTGGAATATAATATAGACTAAAATGTCTTAAAGGACGTGTCACACACCCCCAAAGATGCCTATATATTGGAGAGACTTGGAGTTCATTTGACACACAATGTGTGGAGGATTTTCTTCTCTCTTGATGGCATTGGAGTTGCGTTCTTGGTGCTGCGTATTTGTGGAGTATTCTCTGTTTGGGTTGTACTGGGGTTATGTGTGACACGCTTGGCTGAATGACCTATTGGAGACTTTGTTGGTAAAAGCATCCTGCTGATCACCATAATGCCACCATTCAACATCTCTATTTTGGGTTGTCTTCTATCGATCTATTAGTATGTTCTATCTGCTTTAGTATTGTGTGCCCTAATCTGAAATGGCATAGAACATGTTCTAAACTTAACAATCTACGACCTGCAAGTAATGCTTCATCAACGTAGCACCTCGAAATGAAACACTTTGGACACCGCTGAAAATCAAAGGCAGAGAATTTCTCATTTAGAGGATGAAGTGGAGGCTCTTCGAAGCATAGTTGTAGATCTCCAATTGCATAATGTCAAGTTGGATAGCCCTTCAGAGGATATACATAGGGATATAGATCTGAATCGCCTAGTTGATCCTTCTGACTAAGCTGATTATGTCATGATTGATTTCCAATGCATACTTCTCTTGCCTCAATTTTGTCGTGTCTATACTACTAGAAAAATAAGAGTATTGTCGGATTTTGTAATTTTTATTGTTATCTGGGCATGGGTAGAAAGTTTTCATATTACAGTCAAGATGTCCATGGACTCACTTGTAATGTAAATATCTCGGGTTTTTGTCACGACCGAGGGTGGATTTAATGCAAAAGTATTCATTCTTGTTGCAAAAAAAATATGACTATAAATTAATTTAGAGTTGAATGTATCAAATTCTAGTGTAGTATATTTAATTGTAGGCCTGTAGAACTTGTTTTTGTGAGCTCAAAATGCAGGTTTAGCAAGCAAAAATCTCTCTTAACCTGCTAATATGCAACCACGAGTCTAGATACAAGTGAAAATTGAAAGAAATAGGAACTTGTATCAAAGTGGGGTTAGATCTAGCAATTTCACTAAGTTTCCCCAATAAATAGCTTGTTGTAAATTGATGTGGAAATAAAAACCAGCACGCAAATCCTACCCTAATTGCAAAAAAATAAAATAAATCTTAAGAATTTTGGATTTTTTGGTTGTTGAAATTTTACCTGTGCTTTGTTGAAGTGTGAAATGTAGATGTCCCTCTAAGTCGCTATCCCCATTTTTTGTCTAGGGAATGGGCTTCGTCCTTCCGGAAATCACCCCCACTGTAGCTTAATTTACCTAGCAACTTTCAATCTTCCTTGAGAGCATACCTCTTTTTATGGCATCTCCAACCTCCGTTCTATGTGCAACAAAATATGAAATCCCTAGAAAAGCCCCCTTTCGAAGTAGTTTAAAACCCTTGTATTGATTCATCTACAAAACCAAAAGAAACAAGTGGGGAATCCTAGTTGCTTGCTTCCACGTAGTGTATTAGCTCCTCAATGGCTAAGAACATTAGTCTTAGGTAAATTTCATTATTAGCAAGATGGAATTAAATAAAAAAGTAATATCCAATAGCCATAGCAAGAAAAAGAACATTAACAAAAATCATTCCACAACTATACAAAGTGTATAAGAGTTTCCAAAATAGATAAGCTCTTTTTTTTAGATGGCATTTATGTCAAGTGAACAACAACAATTACGATGGAGGAGAGCCTAGCCCTTTATAGAGAAATCCCTAACAACTAGTTAATGGCTAGTAAGACTCTCCTCACTAAAAATATTGTTAGTCTTCCACAATCCAGAACTTAGCTATTTTTTAATTCCATGAAATCTTACCAAATAGACTTAATTAATCCCCATGGGGGTTGAATTGGTTCAAGAATCCCAAGAGAGGCCACGAATTCCCTCTAAAAATGGTTTTCAATGGTCAAAAGTCAAAATTGCACCACAATATCCTCAACGTCCTGCTTCCTTGGTCCACTTGCAAATCAACTTGTCCACATAGAAGGGTGTAAATTGTCTCTAAGAAGTGGACTTGGTCTCTTGGTGGTTATTTGTTTCCAACAACTAGATTGCTAGTCCAGTATCTTACTTTCTCGGTCCAAGGTGGTTATAACAGCTAATAGACCCCTTTCAACCACTAGCTTTGACCCAACAACTACTTTTCATATAATTTTATGTTGACTTCCTCTTATGAAATTAAACCTGGACCCTCGAGGCTAGATCTCCAACACCCTTGCGCTCCTAGAAAATCTGAAATATGGGTTTCGTTGCTCAATTTTTGCCCTATAATGGGCCTATCTCTGTTTTTCCTCATCCTCTAGGACATTGCCACATCATCACCAAACTCGCACATCATCCTGCCCATGTGCCTAATCTCCAATGCCTTGCATGATCTCAAAATTCTAACACCAGATTTTTCTTCGTCTTGTCATGTTGATCACTTTCGACGTAATGCATTCAAGATTCTGCCCAATGCTCCTTCTAAAAATCCACCTGGAATATTCCCTATACTGTTGACCAAGTTTGACCAAGCCATAACTTTTCATCAGATGCTCTAATTGGAAAATTTCCACATGAGATGGTATCCTCTAGTCCTACTCTGCAACTTGAGCCTGGGTTGACTTTTTGACCACCTAGATCATTTTGCATTAGGAAGCCTGAACTGCCTCAAAAAACGTGAAAGTTGTCACAAGACACTGCTATGTTGTGAGAGTTGTTATGAGTAATCCAAGGTGAAGGTCACCTACAAAGTCTATAGACACTAACCATGTGGAATGACATAAGTACACCTTGACGTGAGTTGGTTTGACCCATACACCGGTGATCACCCCTACACAATACAAGCTCCCATAAAACCAAGAGTCATCATGAGAAGCCTCCCAAGGCCCTGCAATCTGATCAGGGACGAGATCACCTTGGTGACCAAACAAAACGGATATAGACTCAAAGACACGGGTCTAGCAGACCTAATTCAGGGCCTTGCGTGGTTTTTACATGGCTTTGACTTGTGACCTTGGGGCTCAAGCTTACAATGAAGGTGAATGATGCACTGAAAAATCTATGTACCCCCACTAACAAAGGGGTAATATGCTGCACATATAAATTTTGAAAATTTTGTATAATACTAATTAAACAACTAGGTATCCCAAAATTGTTCCCAACTGGTCCATAATATGATTTTGGTTTCCTGGACTTCTTAAAAAATTTCCTTTTTCACTTGAAAAACTTAAAGAAGAACATGGTACCAGAATAATATAAAAACTAGATAGGCTCACTGTCCCTGACTGAACAAAATTAAGCTCCACTAACTCTAACCAAAAAATTAAAAACCTTCTCCAGAAAGAGATCTCAGATTTCTAATTTTCACAAAACTTGAGTGGTCCAACAGTGAAAGAACACTCAGCATGGGTGTTTTCACAAGGGCCTGATTTTTCTGTTTAATTAAAAGTTAAAAAATTTCATCCCATTTCCAGAAACATTTGCTGACATTTACCTTGCTTTTAATGGTTCCCAACGAATACCTAAAGTTTCCTATCCTTAGTGGACCCTTGCCATATGCATTTTCAGAAACTTGTTTCCTGTAATTTCCCATTTATTGTTTCTGATAGTTTTTTTTTAACAGTAATGAGTACATTCCACTAGGCACAATTGGTAACTTTGTAGAAACGGCTTCCACTATTCCACCTGGTGGAACCAATATTTCATAAATGCCACAAAGGCCAACATGTCTATGGACACTTGAACCCACTCTACTTGGGACACAAATCGTGAACCATACCACTTGAGCTAAGTTCCTTTGACTAATTTACTGTTTCTGATAGTTAGAAACACTTAGATAAACAATTTAAACTTGTATATGTATTATGTACAACTTCACAGTTGCCTATTTAATTTTACATGCCTTTATGTTTCTTTTAACGTCTGTGAAGAGGTTTTATGATGGAAAAAAATGAGTTTTTTAATGAAATTTTAAGTATTTTTCAATAGTTTTATTTGCTGAGATTTATGTATTTCCCAAGTCTGTGTCATACCCTCGCTCTTCAGCTTTGCCAAGTCGTTCTCAAATCCCGAGTCATGTGACTTTGCTGAAGACAGACATTATCTTAAAAAGAATAAAAACAAACAAGAAACGATAAAGGTAAGGTGAAAATGCTGTACAACAGAAACTATAAATTGACATGAAAGTGATATACTCTTTACCATTTTGCTGTTTCTGTTCTTTCTGCTGTATCTTCTGGCTTTCATGTTTAACCTTTCCCACATTGTTCACTGTTCTATTTTTCATTTTATTCACATTAGGTATCTGTTTTTTCTGACTCTGCTCTATCTCAGCAAGAAGTCTATCCTCAAGTGAGGTATCATATGTTTTGGAATCCCCAAAGCCTGAAGGCTTATTAGTCTTCCATCTTTTCATTTCTGCAAATGGCACATACTCATCATCCTCGTAATCACTGTCGAATGTAACAGCAAGAGCTTCTTCTTTTTTCGCTGTAACAACCATATAGGTAGTAGACCTTTGGTAGCGTGCATATGCCTGTATTCAACATAAAAATGACAACATCAGAGATACATATAAAGGTGCTCTTTACTTTTCCAGATGACTTGGTTTGACAACCCTTCCAAAACTTCATATGTATAGATGAAGGAAGATGGCAGCTCTATACAACTTGGTGATATCTTACAGCCAGAACTATTTACTTGTTTATGCTTGGTGTTGTATTTAATATTTATAGCCAGTGTTTTATGTATTTAGCTTTGAAATACCTTAGGCACTCCCTTGAGGCATATTCATGATGTCTTTAGTAGACCTACTGATACTTACTAATCATCGGTGGTCCTTGAACTTTAGCATTCCCATTGACTACTTTGGTTATAAATGGATATTGATATAATTTATTTTTCTTCGGTTTATCCTTGTTTAAGTAATTTTCCACAACTAAAAGTAGTATGTTAAAATTTAAAGTCTGTGACTGACATTAACCATAACCATTGCAGACATCCATCCATTTAGCAATAGCATTAAACTAGATCACCTAACACCTCTAAGAATACCCATTTTTTCAATAAAACCACAAATCAGTCATGATATGAGCTTGCTTTTATATATATATACCATAGGTGTCGGCCTCTTGTTTATGAAAGAGGAAACTCTCTCCCATACATACATATATAATCAAAGCTACCCCAGTAAATTGATAGGCAGAAGGACTGTTCTGGATGGAAGGAACGGACCTCTTGTTTGTGAAACAAGAAACCCTTTCCCCACACATATATATATAAATCAAAGTCACCCAGAGTAGATTGACAGGTGGAAGGACAGTTCTGGATGCTTACCAGGAATAAGTCACTAGGTCAAGCCAAATTAATAGCCACTAATAAGTTGGTCACCACGTTATTTCTATACGAATATGCTGCATGTGGAACCTACTTCTTATCCAAGTACACAGTCAAGCAATAATCCTTTATTTTTTGGTATCCTGCCCCCCAGAGAAAGATTTCCGGAGAAGTATGTTGCAGTTTTGTCCTCTGTTCCTACTGTTTTGCACCCTGGAGCATGTGCACTAGTAGTGGGAAAGCAGAGTCCCCCTCTTTTTGCACTATAGCTCTGACCTCTCGCACACATACATAATTAACACAGAACATAGGCATAAAGGATGGATAGAACTCGGATGAGATGGGTGTCTCCATGCGTGTGAGCAGCCAAATTATTTAAGAGCGACTTATAATGTAAGCCTTCAAATTCTAAATTTTTGGGTATTACAATTCTTTCAAGAAAATGGTTTTCAACTAAATTGAAGTGGATTTATTCGAAGAACAAAAATTGTTACCCGTGAAGAATCTTCAAATTCTCAATTTTTGGGCATTATACTTCTTTCAAGAAAATGGATTTCAACTAAAAAACTGAAGTGAGTTTCTCGAGGAAATAAATGGTTACCCCTGAAGAATCTGTAAAAGGTTGATATCTGGGCCGAAGGTGGCCTCTATGGTAGCTAATCCGCCCATTGGATTCAATCCATCTTTTGGCAGAAGGGAGAACCCAGAAGGATGCTCCAAACACTGTAGTCGACATGCTGCTCCCGAACTATTGAATATTCCTTAGGCTTGTAATCCCCTCATCAGCATGATAATAACTCCCTTGAAAATAGAATGTAGATGAGATCTGTAGCCTTCGCACATGAAACACAGCTGCAATGGAGTTCGCCGGGCTGTTGTTACTAGACGTTTTTGGTTGCACCATGGATAAGGCTCTTTCTTCCCTATGTCATTCCATATTGAATGATACGTATGAACAGCACACATGATCGAGACATACAGGACCTTTCAGTTTCAATATTGGAGTTTTAAATTCAATCTATTTAATTAAGATTGTTGGGCTAAGGGCTTTACAGTAGAGCTGTAGGGTAAGTGTGCAGATGTAAATGTAAGGTAGGAAAGTAAATATTTTTAAATATTGTTTCATTTATAAAATGTAAAGGATTTGTAAACATTTTCATAGATTTTAGTAAGATTTTAAAATTTTATTTTAGTAATAATAATAAAATTAAATTAAGTATAGTGTAAATGGGTAGGTGTAATGTAAGAAAGTAAATATTTTTAAATATTGTTTAATTTATAAAAGGTAAAAAATTTGTAAATATTTTTAGTTAAATAATAATAAAAATTTAAACCTAATATAGAGTAAAGATGCAAAGTCCTTAACAAGTTAAAATAATAAAATTCAATTTTTTAGAAAGTAAAATCATAAAAACTACAATAAGTTTACAATATAACAATACTTTTAACTATGGATATTCACGCCCATATTACCATAGATATTATTAACTTGTAAATACTCATTGTTACAATACCATGGCTCATCAATACCACATGCCCAAAAATCATCTCCTTTTTCATGTTTAAAATATTTATAAAATGTTTTATTTGAATATAATTTTATAATATTTTTAAATTAAATCTAAAACAAATATATTATAATTACTTTTGAGATATATCGAAACCCTCTTTGGCATTAAAATATACTACCATAGATCCATCTTAACTTTGGATCTATCAAGGGCTGAGAGGGATCAAATGCCTATTTTTTTAGTTCAAAACTTGAGGAAGGGTTTGGACCTCGAGAGATTTGATCCTTCTCGGCTAGCTCCGGAGTTAAGATGGATCTAGGTTGGTTTCAGTCGTGCGACCAAGGAAAATCTATCAAACATATGGTTAATTTTATCAATAATATGTAAATACATCTTGTATTAATATAATCATTTTAAATATGTTAAATGTGTCGATTTATCTAGTCATTTTAATTTTAAATTTGTTTAGTTACCTCAGTTTGTTGATATAATAAATATTGTTAATAACTTTAATGATGAAATAAAAATTTTGAATGCACAGTGACAATGTAATAGTGTTGAATGATAGAAAATGTGAATAATAAGAATGTAGTCAATTACAAACAGTCTTCATTGTGATCAATCTCAAACTATTTTCTTCTACTATTTGTATTGTCACCCTTGTTAGTTTTGTCATCTTTTCATATCGATTATATAAAAAGGACAGTTGAAATCGTAAACCATTTAAATATTTAGCTCGAGTTGTTGTAGTAAACATCATACCTTGTTTCTATTGCTCTCCAATATTAATAGGTTGAATTACTATAACACACAAATCAATGTACATTGTCAATATGTTTTTGTGCTTACACTGAAATCAATGCACATTGTTAATCCAATCACTTTAAAATTAATGTACCATCATACATCTAACTACATCAAATCAGAAATCAATGCATCTAATACAAGCAATCAAATAAGATTAGAAAACAACATCTACACTGAAATCAAATCATCTAATGCAAGTAATCAAATAGGATTAGAAATCAACATCTAGAAATCAATGCGTCTAGTGCAAGTAAGCAAATAGCATTAGAAACCAACATCTACACTGAAATCAATGCATCTAGTGCAAGCAATCAAATAGGATTAGAAATCGCCATCAACACTGAAATCAATGCATTTGGTGCAAGCAATCAAATAGGATTAGAAATCATCTACATTGAAATCAATTCAGTGCAAGTAATCAAATATCATTAGAAATCAACGTCTACACTAAAATCAATGCATCTAGTGCAAGCAATCAAATAGGATTAGAAATCACCATCTACGTTGAAATCAATGCATCTAGTGCAAGAAATCTTCTTCCCTCTCTCTCCCACCATCTATACTTATATCTTCCTCCATCTCTCCTTCTGTGTCTCTCTATCTCACCCCCCCTCCCCAAAAACACATATGTTGTCTCACTCCATATCTATCAATCTCTTTGTCCCTCCCTCCCTCTCTCCATCTATCTCTTCTTCCCTCTCTTCAGTTTCCATATATATCTCTATCTCCCTTTGTCTCTCTATATCACCCCCAAAACATACACTCTCTTTCTCCAATCTATCTATCTATCGCTCCCTCCTCCTCTCCCTCTCTCTCTCTCTCTTCCCCTTCTCTCCCTCTCCCCTGCTTCTATCTCTCTTCCCTCCTGTTGTCCTCTCTCCCTCTCTCTCCATATTTCTTATCACTCTCTCTCTCTCTCTCCACCTTTATCTCTCTATGTATTTCTTCCTACCTCCCTCTCTCTCCCCCCCAACTCGATCTCTATTTCCCTACCTCTCTAAACTCTCTCAAATCCTCTATCTCTTCCTCCCTTTATCTCCCTTTCTCTTTCACCTCTCTCTCTCTCTCTCTTTGTTACGATATGCCTCTCTCTCTCATTCTCTCCCCCCTTCTCTCCATCTCTCCCTTGTCACTCCCTCTCTCTCTCTCCACTTCTCACTCTCTATGTCTTTCTTCTCCACCCTCCCCCCCCTCTCTCTCTCTCTCTCTCTTTCTCTTTGCTACTATATGCCTCTCTCTCTCATTCTCTCCCCCCTTCTCTCCATCTCTCCCTTGTCACTCCCTCTCTCTCTATCCACTTCTCACTCTCTATCTCTTTCTTCTTCCCTCTCTCTCTCTCTCTCTCTCTCTCTCTCTCTTTTCCATTCAATCCTCTCTCTCTCTCTCCACTTCTCACTCTCTATCTCTTTCTTCTTCCCCCCCTCTCTCTCTCTCCACTTCTCACTCTCTATCTCTTTCTTCTTCCCCCCCCCCCCTCTCTCTCTCTCTCTCTATTTTCCATTCAATCCTCTCTCTCTCTCTCTCTTAAATCCAATCCTCTCTCTTCCCCCATCACTCTCTCTCTCTCCAACTATGTTACTATATCCCTTGTAGAAAATCCACATAGATTCAACTAATCTTGCAATATGCTAAAACAAAATAATTGAATCTATTCTACAAATTGTGAAAACTAATTATGATTGCACAATCACATGAACAAGAAAGAGAAATAATTTCAATCACACAACACAAATATGTATATGTGGAAAGCCTCAGCTAAAAACCCTGTTATTTTTGTATTGTATTAAGTCAAGAATATGAAACAATACAATTATTCTCTCAAGCTTGAAATCTCTCTGCAATATCTCTAACTGTCTCACTCTGATCCCAATAAGTTTGGTCCGATACTTAACCAAAAACTTGCCTCTAGGTTGCTTAGTCTTTCTTACACATTCTTGGAGGAATTGAGCCCCTATTAATTAGGAAATTCCCAAGAATTGATTGCGCAATTCATCTAAGGCGTCCTACTGACCTCATGCATGACCTATAAAATTTTCTAATTATACAACTAATAGTTCTCTTCCCTTTAACTCCAATCTCAACTGGGTCACTCTTAGAACTAACATGCAACATATATTTATAGTGAATTATCAGTTATCTGATTGATCACTACATGTGAATTAAATCAAATTTAATTCAATGGACCTCTCACTAGCTCATCTCTATGTTAGAACTACTTAAATTGATTTTAACTCAAATAATCAAGTTAAACAATTACAACTCAAAATAAACTGCAACTGGACCCCCTGAAACTTAGAGAGAACTCTACATGCCTCCAGTTCGACCCCCAACTTGAATTGATTGAGCTAACTAAGTCTTCCTGACTCAGTTAACTCGTACAAGTTGTCATGTGATGTGGAATTACAATTTCCTTCTAATTTAATTAAGGGAAAATTAAATTAGATGCCCTTCATATTGCCAATTTCAACACTCCCTCTCAACAAGAAAGGTATTGTTTGCTACCTCGATCTTGCCTTTATGGAACTCAAATTTGCCTCTTGACAGTCTCTTCTACAAGATGTCTGCATCTTGCTCCTCCATGGGAATATACTCTAATGAAATAGTCCACCTCTGCACACAATCTCTAAGATGGTGATACCAAATATCAATATGATTGGAACTGTCATGAAAAACTGAATTAACTGAGACTTTGATGCAACTCTGGTTATCACAATAAATCACTGTCGGATCCATCTGTTGAACAAACAAACCAACAAGTATCTTCCTCATACAGATGGCCTCACATGCTACCTGATTGGCCGCCATTTACTCTTCCTCTACTGAATTGAGTGCAACTGATCTATGTTTCCTGCTGTACCAGGAAACTATTGTTGATCCAATGTTGAAGATGCCCCCTGATGTGGTCTTCATTTCGGATGGACTCCCTGCCTAATCTGCATATGTGAAGCCTTGAAGCTTCACTCTCTCTGTCCACCTATACCATAGCCAAAACTATGTAGTGCCTCTGAGGTATCTCAACACATTCTTGCATGCCTTCCAAAAGAGATTGGTAGGCTTAACCATAGCTTGACGAAGCTAGTTAACTGCATAGCATATGTATGATTGTGTGTTCACCAAATACATGAGTGAACCCACAAGTTTCCTGTAGACAGTAGCATCTACTAATTCACCTGAAGTAGCATGCTCCTTCCTCCATTTTCCTGCTAGAGGAGTCTCCATGGGTTTGTTGCCCTCCATGTGGAACTTCCTGAGAATCTTGTTGGCATACTTGCCCTGAGATACAAATATCTCCCCATCTCTTTACCAAATTTCCAATCCCATGAAATAGTGCAAGAGCCCCATGTCCTTCTTCTCAATTTCTCTTGCAAAATCCTCTTTGCAAGACTTGATGAGTTTCTCATCACCTGTTAGTATAAAATTGTCGACATAAAGTAGAATGATCAAAATTTTACCTTCTACTACAATATGGTAAAGGTTCGCATCTGCTTCACTCTTGGTGAAGCCCAACCCGGTGAAGTAGTTTTTGATCCTAGTGTACCAAGCACGAGGTGTTTGCTTTAGCCCATACAATGCTCTCTTAAGTCTGAACACATTCGACTCTTTGTTGAAGGTCGCAAAAACTTCTGGTTTCTTAATGTACACCTCTTCCTCAATAACTCCGGTGAGGAAGGCTATATTTACATCCATCTGATGTATCTGCCATCCCATATGCGATGAAAGTGCAAGGATGGATCTAATTGATGAGTACCTTGTTATTGGTCCAAAGGTCTCATCATAATCAATCCCCTCCACCTGAGAGAACCCTTTGGCCACAAACCTAGCCTTGTTTTTCTCCAAACTCCCATATGTTGTCTGCTTCACCTTGTAGATCCACCTGGATCCTAAAACTAACTTCCCCTCCGGTCCTGGGACAACTTCCCATGCACTGTTTCTAATAATGGAGTCATACTCCTCAACCATGGCATCAACCCAAATTAGTTTCTGCACTGCTTCCTCAAAAGAGGATGGCTTTATCTCTACACCTTCGCTCATAAGAGCCATGTATCCAGTGTTCCGCTCTGGGGACCTTCTCTTCCTATGCTGTGATGTGGGTTCTCCCACATTCTCTCTAGCATCAAGCACCAACCTGTCAGCCTCTCTGGTGTGCTTCCTTATGTCTCGGGATGTATCTGCATGAGTGGGTGCTTCCACTCTCTACACCTCTACTTGTGGCTTCTCCACATATTGAGGTTCTTCTTTTGGAGCTAAGAGCTCCTCGATTTCATGCAACTAAAGCTCCCTCTCAAGGGGAATTCGCATGGCCTTCTCATCATCAAATTTCACATCTCTTTTGACCATTGTCATCATGTGTGCTAGCAATTACACTCGATAGTTGTGATGTGTATTAGTGTACCCAGAAAATGTCCCAAACTCAATTGTTGGCTCTAGCTTCTTCCTGACATATTTGGTCACATGGAAATAAACTGATGAATCAAAAATTTTAAAATGCAACACATCTGGTTTCTTACCTGAAACAACTTCCTCTAGTGTACTCATCTCAAGTATACGATGAGGACTTTTGTTTTGCACAAATATTGTTCTGTTGCATGCTTCAACCCAGTGATGCAACGGTGGGCCCTGATCTTGCAACATCACTCGCATTGATCCCACAATAGTTTTTTTCTTCCTTTCTGCAGCCTCATTCTGTTGTGGTTTATTAGGTGCTATCATTTCCCTTTGAATTCCTTTTGAAGCACAAAAAATATTGAATTTGTTAGAGACATATTCTCCACCATTGCCGCTCCTAAGAGCCTTCACCTTCTTCCCTATATCTTTCTTGACAAGTTCTTTGAACTCACAAAACTTTGAGAACGTCTGATCTTTCTTCTGCATGAAGAAAATCCAACACTTGCATGAAAAATCATCTACAAAAATCACATAATACCTATGTTTTTCTGTGGAATCTGTAGAGAATGGTCCACACATGTCTGATTGAACTCTCTCAAGGATCGAATTTCCTCAGTTTTCCTTATTGTGAAAGGTGGCTTTGGTATACTTCCCCAATATAGACCCTTTGCATGTATCTCGCTGCTCAAGTTCACCCTTTGGATTCCTATAGAAATCTGTTGCATGATCTTCAAAGCACCATGTTGTAGATGGCCCAATCAGCTATGCCATAACTCACCGATGTCTCGGCTCTGCACCTTCTCTGCTTTCGTGCTAAAGGCAGCACAATCTTCTACATCCAATTTGTAGAGGTTCTTTACTCGAACCCCAATCTTCTTCACTTGTCTCATGGCTTTGTGAGACTAAGGAACACCTTTCCTTTTCTAGATATCACATCATAGCCACAGTCTTCCAACACAACAACAAAAACCAAATTCTTCTTTAAACCGGGAACATACATGACATATTTTAATGTGAGAGGAGTACATGACTCCCTTTGAATTGTACCTATGTCGGTAGCACTATACCTCCCATCGTCTCCCATCTTGATATGCATCTAGAGATCCTTCTCCTCCAAGCTACTGAAGAATTCTTTGTTACCGGGCATATGGAATGAAGCTCCACTATCCAAGTACCACACAGAACCCATCACCGATGACATCATGCATGTGATGAGGGTGAAATCCAACTCGAACTGTGAAGCAAGTGCTTCACCTACTACTCCTCTTAAGGGCTTCTTGTCAGTCTTCTTGTGTGGATACTTTGTAGCATAGTGTCAAAGCTCATGACAGTGAAAACACTTTACCTCTGACAAGTCTCACTTCTTGCCTACCTGACCAAAATCCGATTTGGAATGGGACTCCTTCTCTTTCCCTTTCTTTGCCTTTCCAGCCAAGGCACAATTCTCCTCATCATTAGTCTTTGATGAGTATCCATCTCTGGTGTTCGGCGGAATCTCTTCTTGTACCAAGTCGGATCACAATCACTCCCACTCTGGTAGCTTCTCCCTCCCATTCACTGAGTCCCGGTAAATGTGCCAGCTCTTGGGAAGGCCTAGAAGTGCTAGGCTCACCAAATCATCCCCAGCAATAGTCACACCAACACTTCCAAGCTCATCTCCACATTGAGTGAAATTCGTCGAGTATTTTGGGATTGTGTCGCTCTTCTCCATCTTGATCTTTCTGAGCTTGTCCTTCAGCGCCAACTTCTTGTGGTCACTGTTATTCCGAAACGTATATGTCAAACCCTTCCACATAGCATATGGAGTTGCCTTTCCATGGAGGTTTGAGTCAATATGATCTCGAGCTCCTTCTAACAAAAACCTTCTCGACTTTGATACATTCTTCTTCCATGCCTCAAGATTTTGAGCATCTACTATTGCGGGCTTAGGAATATCACTGTCTATAAATTCCTTCAGTCTGTTGTCCTCCAACACTGCCTCCATCATTTCCTTCCATGCTATGTAATTCAAACTACCCTCAAGGGCATATTTAAGTCTCAATCCATAAAAGACATCCTAATTTGTTGTTGGTCCTGAAGAATGAATCTACAAATTCAATTCACCTGTTCAAAACAAACTCTGGTTCTTCTCTTCTATATTGACTCCTACTTTGATACCATGTAGAAAATCCACATAGATTCAACTGATATTGTAATATGCTAAAACAAAATACTTGAATCTATTCTAGAAATTGTGGAAACCAATTACGATCGCACAATCACATGAACAAGAAAGAGAAAGAATTTCAATCGCATAACACAAAGATGTGTCTGGGGAAAGCCTCGGATAAAAACCCCGCTATCTGTATATTGCATTAAGTCAAGAATATGAAACAATACAAAGCTTCTCTCAAGCTTGAGAGCTCTTTGTACTATCCTTGTCTGTCTCACTCTTATCCCATTAAGTTTGGTCCAATACTTAACCAAAAACTTGCCTCTAGGTTGCTCAATCTTGCTTAGACATTCTTGGAGAAACTAAGCCCCTATTAATTAGGAAATTCCTAAGAATTTATTGTGCAATTCATCTAAGGTGTCCTGCTGACCTCATGCGTCACTTGTACAATTTTCTAATTCTACAAATGATAGTTCTCTTCCCTTTAACTCCAATCTCAACTGGGTCACTCTTAGAACTGACATGCAACAACTATTTATACCAAATTATCAGTTATCTGATTGATCTCTGCACGTGAATTAAATCATATTTAATTCACTAGACCTCTCACTAGCTCATCTCTTAGTTAGAACTAGTTAAACTGATTTTAACTCAAATAATCAAGTTAAACAAATACAACTCAAAATAAACTACAACTAGACGCCCTAAAACTTAGAGAGAACTCTACATGCCTCCAGTTTGACCCCCAACTTGTATTGACTGAGCTAACTAAGTCTTCCTGACTCAATTTAATCGTACAAGTTTCCATCTGATGTGGAATTAAAATTTCCTTCTAATTTAAGTAAGGGAAAATTAAATTAGAAGCCCTTCTTGTTGCCAATTTCAGCATCCCTCTCTTTCTCCTTCTCTCCTTATTTTCCTCTTTATCTCACCCCTAAACATAAACACTCTCTCTCCATCTCTCCCTTGTCACTCCCTCTATCTCTCTCAACTTCTCACTCTCTATGTGTTTCTTCTTCCCTCCCTCTCTCCCCCTCCAACTCCATCACTCTATCCCTCCCTCTCTCCTCCTCTCTCTCATCTTTCTTCTCTCTCCCTTTCTCTCCTACCTCCTTCTCTCTTCCCCCATCTCTCTCTCTCTCCCTCTCTCTCTCTACCCTCTAATCCTCTCACTATGTCTCTCCCTCTCTCAGCCCTCGAATCCTCTCACTATCTCCATCCCTCTCTCGTTCTCTATATCCCACCTCTATGTTTGTGTCTCCCCCTCCCTCCCTTACCCTTCTCTACCTCTCTCACTTCTCTCCCTCTCTCTATCTTCATTCCTCCTCTCCCCTCTCCTTTAGTTTATATCCATCTCTCCCTTGTTACTCCCCCTATCTCTCCACCTCTATCACTCTATGTGTTTGTTCTTCCCTCCCATATATATCTAGAGTTAATATATATTATAATATAAACAAATTAATATTGTATTAATCCAATGTTATTAATTTTAATAATATTAATATTATAATATATTTATATGAATATTATATTATATTTAATAATAATAATATTTAATATTAATATTAGGGTTAATAATATTTTTTGCATGATATTAATAATAATTTGGCCAATGGTATTTGGCCCATAGGCTTGGTATATAATTAGATGTTGGTTTATAATCCTATTTGATATATTTTAATTTTTTTACCATACTTCTTTATACCTCTTTTATATTTATTTATTTACCATACCTCTTTTATAAATATGGTATTTGGCCCATGGTATTAATAATAATTTGTCCCATGGTATTTGGCCCATAGACTTCACCTAAATAAAACCTTTTTTTTTTGAGTTTTTGTAAATATAAAGAGGTTTATGGAGTAAATATAAAAACTTCAGCAGGGAACGCAATGGGAAAAAATCTCGCAAAGTTGGAGAACAGCCGCTCTTATAGAGGAATTGAGTCAATTGGTGAAACGCATACAATACCTGATCCCTCACCACATAAGAAGGAAAGGAAATTCAGCAGCAGACTATTTAGAAAATTGGGGATGTGATAATGTGGAGAGAGATATGGAGGGACGCCCAAACGATCTCATATGGACAGTAGAGCTTCAATCACTCCAGTTGATAGTGGAACACGACCTCCATCCCCCCGATCGGGGTGAACACCTGCCATCATGATAACGGAAGGTCGAAACATGGCAAGAGCTTCCGTAAACATCACTTAAGATCATTTAAATGACCTGTCAGAACAGCGAGGTGGATGGTGCGACCGCCGGCAAAGGTTTGATGGCGCATGATGGCCAGGGTGGCTGTCAGACAACCGGAAAGGCAAGAGGAAAATTGGTAAGTTTATTTAACCCGCCTCTTCATTCTAGCATGCATTATCCCTGGCATGCGAAAGTTTGGAGGCGTCGAAGGCAAAATACAGCTCTGCAACCTGGAATTCGCGAGAATTTGTTCGGGTATGTTCTGATAATAACCTTAAAGCTCCTGATTTTAAATGTGGCAGATATGGTTTGCAGTGAAGAAGATAGGTTAGGAATTCTGTCGTTTTTGTTGTTCGACAATTATCACGAACCTGAACTGAGTCAGGTCCCTCCCTGTTTCCGGGATCCTTGTTATTTTCAAGTTCAGTTTTTTCTTGCGGTTGATGCTCTCTATAGTGATGGGGATAGTTTAACTTTCAGTTTGTTTCTGTTCCTTCTGTCATTTGCTAAGTGCTGGGAAGCAGAATGGGATCCGGTCACCCCTTCCCTCTGCGACCATGGCAACTCCCAAGTACCTGAAACTAACCCTGTACGAAGGCATGAGAGCAAAATCCCCAGTTACCTGTGTAATCCCTGTGGTAGCCAGGTTCGAATAGGCTGTCAAAATCTTGATAGGAAAAGTTGGCTTAAGTTCCCTAGTTATAGTCTTGTCTGCAACTCCTTAATTGGCGACCACCTCAGTTATAACAGGTTTCCTTCTTATCTGAGTGATGCAAACATAATCCACTCTTCCTTTTTCCCGCATGATAACCCTCACAGTCATACCACTGATATCAAATGCAAGAAGTTGGTCGAGCTTCCGTTTCAACGAAGGGTTGAAGGCACCGTGGGGTGCATGCTGTGTTTTAAAACCTTTTCTCATTTTGTTTCTTCCTGCATGCCAGTGTTAGTTAAAACCTCATCTCCAGCAATGGGAAAGCGCCACTATAGGGCAGCGAATAAGGGGAAGCAACCTGATCTGCCAGATCAAGTGCCAAAGAAAAGGGGGCGGAAAACGTATCTAGAACACCTGGAAGAATTGGCAGTTAAATATGTCATGAGCAACCCCTCGGCATCTAGGAAAGAAATTCGAGGTTGGGAACAGGAAATCCACCAGGAACCAGAGGAAACTGAGACTGAAGCAGAAATACTGGATTTTATAACTGATCCAGGGCATACAAGAGGCAGGCTTACTTTGTTTAACCAGACAGTCCATACATATTGGATTGTAAAATGCCTGCTAGCAAAAGCAATCCAGAATAACCACCCAGTCCAAGTAAAGACAGAAGCAATGCAACCGGACCTACGCACCCAGACTCTTCTCTTGGAGATTCAGGACAATCAACAGCACCTAAAGATCAGTCAATACCAAACTGCAGATAGGGTCAGCAGATTAGATGAAAAAGTGGGGCGTATGGAGAAAACACTTCAGAAGATTCTTCAGCAATTGAACCAAGTTGAAATGCCAGGGCCTAATGTCAAAGACCCTGCCCCTGTCTCATCATCTGAGGTTTAAATGATGTCTGCTCTCATGGTCTTTTGTAAATTTTGAATTTTAAAGTACTGGTATGTTTGTAAATATTAAAGTAGAAACTCAGATAGTACAAGCTAGTCATAGACGTAAGAGACAATTCCAATTTTGGGATGCAAACCATGTTTTTAGAAGGCCAATAAACCTGGTTTCCCTCCTGGGCAGGTTGAGGCCAAGAAAGACTTTATATTTTGTAACCTGCCTTAAAATATAAATAGAAATGGCATGGACACACCGAACTTACAAAAAAATAAAATAAAATATGTTTTATTTATTTACCATACCTCTAGTTTATTTATATTTTTATTTATTTACCATACCTCTGGAGTAAGTATAAAAAGAGGTTTTATTTATTTAGCATACAATTTATTTATATTCTTATTTATTTACCGTACCACTTTTTGAGTGTTTGTAAACCTCTTCATATTTTAAATTTATATTGCGTTTATACATAATAATAATTTGATTGATTTTTAAATAGGACCGATTAAAAATGTTAAATGTTGAATGTTAAACATTACATGCTAAATGTTCACCTGTTTACGTTTACATTTTTACGTGAGATCTACCCCATACTGGGCTGTAGAGCACCTCTCAGCACAATAAGATATAAATAACATCTATAAATTAAGATCCATTTTACTATATAAGTTAAAATAATAATTTTGTGACCATATTTAAATTTCAATAATAAACACATAAAAACTTAATACTTACTATAGAAGAAGAAGAAGAAGAAGTTATTTAAAGTACACGGGCTAAAGATAGCCTATACTGGGGTGTAGAGCACCTCTCGGCACAATAAGATATAAATAACATCTATAAATTAAGATCCATTTTACTATATAAATTAAAATAATAATTTTGTGACCATATTTAAATTTCAATAATAAACACATAAAAACTTAATACTTACTATAGAAGAAGAAGAAGAAGAAGTTATTTTAAAGTACACGGGGCTAAAGATAGCCTATGGGACAGATTGCTTCTCTATGGTTATTTTATTCTCTCTAAGCTTGACAAGCCCCTAGCTAAATAGATTATCCCAAGAGCTAGCTGCCAAAATATCTACATAACTTTCCCTATTGTCTTTGAAGGACTCACATTTTAAAATGAAATGATTTTCTGTTTCCACTTTAGAGAAAAAAATACATACTCTTTCCTCCCACACTTCTTTTGGCCTTTTCCGGCGCTTTGTTTCATAACAAAGTTGATGAGAATTAGTCCTTAATTGAGCAATAAGAATTTTGGATCTCCAAGAAATATAGGCCTCTATGTACACTTTTTATTGATGATTATGAGTGGGATTAAACTCTTCAATATAATACTTTTTCTTTCTCCCTAGCTCCTTCTCCCAAGTACGATTGTGGAACTTATCCATAACAAAAGTTTTTATCTCTTTACTATTTGTGGGACACATGCTCAAGCAAATGCCCGATTTGCTAAACCATTTGTTATTTTTCCGCATCCAAGTCTTCTTTCTTTTGTGCAATATGTCATTAAAAACAACCTTAGGCCATCTACCCTCTTCCATTTGCTCAATTATTTTTAAATACCTTACGACCCACACCATAGCAATTGCTTCAATAGGAGAAATCCATGTCTCACTTAACAAGATAACATAAGAAATTTCACTTTTAATTTTGAATTTGTTTGTAATCAACGACTTCTGAATTTTCTCAATTTGTTTCCACTGCATGTGAAATGTATTGTTGGCCCATAGTTCACAACCGTAGAGAATCACTGGTATCACTAAAATCCAAAAAAGAGTTAGAGTGGTTTCCCAGTCCCATAACTCTGCCTCTCTACACCTATTTTGAAAAGCATAAAATGATTTCCAACCCCCAAAAGTTCTTTTCTTTCTACATCGATCCCAACTTAGATTTATGTTGAAGTCAATTTCGAGGTATTGGTAATCTGCAACTTCTTCCAGAATTTTGCCTTAAAGGTAGAACTTATGGTGGTTATGTTTTCTTTTGTTAGAGAAAACCACTACTTTCGTTTTTCTAATATTGACTTGCATCCCCACACTTCTACAAAAATGCTCAAGGGAAAGTAAGTGTTCTTGCAAACCAAGAACATATTTAGAAATCAGAATAAGGTCATATACGTACAAAAGACACCTTATAAAAAACTTGCCCAAATGGATAGCATAACCCCCTTGCAAATTTATCCATTCTTCAAGCTTGTCGATATATAAACCAAAGAGGTTAGGAGACAATGGGCAACCTTATTTAACCCCGATATCGCTTCTAAAACTTTCAGAAATGTGTGCTGAAGTTCTAATTTTGACTTTCACCTCTTCACACAGCTTATGCACAATTGCTCTCAAATGTTTGGGAACCCCAAGTTCCTCCATTATGTGTCAAATCTTATCCCTAGGAACCGTGTCAAAGGCTTTTCTAAAATCAACAAAGCAACAAAAAACTTCTTCCTTTTTCTCCCAAAATTTTTCACTGATGTGCCTTAAATTTATACCATGATCAACTATGGAATATAACGATATTTTTAATTATGGATATTCACCCCCACTTAACAATGGATATTATTAATTTGTGAATAATAATAAAAAAAAATCATTTTATTACATTTTTGGGTTGAACACTCTCCAATTATTAAACTAGTGAAGATGCATCTTAACTCGAGGATCATGTGAAATTCTCCTAGAGTGGTTAATGTCTCCAACCCCTTACCATGAGGTTTGAACCTAATACCTAGTGGGCGGTAAACCTCGCTCAAACCAATTGGTCTACACATCATGGATAAAACCACACACACACACACATATACATATATATGACATAATAATTGGGATATAAGTTTAATGTGGTCAATTCATAAGGTCAAATTTTTATTGTATGCATAATTTGATATCTATGTTGTGTTAGGAATTGTGATCAATGTCAACAGATTTACACTAAATATTATTTGCAAAGTACAAAGCATTGTTAAGAGTTTTATTGCAATATTTTTGTTATAGCTCAAAAATTCACCCCGTTGGGTCTATTAGAAAGGAACAACATTTTGGAAGACAAGATGCATAAATTGGTCTATGGAAGCTCTAGAAAACACAACTTTGTTTGCCTTCAATGCTCCCCTACCATTAAAAGCTAGCACTACTTAAATCAACAATGCTCTGTGTGGTCTAGTAGAGAGAACTATGTTGAGATTGCAACAAGATGATGAGCTTAGTGAAAAGAGTTGCCTTCACTAAGTGGGCCCGCAGGCTATTTTTGGCACAAGTCTATTTTTAGACATGTCAATCATATTCTATGAGTTGCAGGATGCTATTTGTGGATGGTTGGTCAAGTTGGAAAAAAATAGATGGACTTCTATTTTTAGACATATTAAGTGCAAATCTATTTTTAGATTGCCAGCCTAAAAATAGATATGTCGAATATTATTAGCTCTTAATAATATTTGGACCATAAACATTAACTTATTGAATTTGGAACACTTCAGCTTAAAGAATTAAGTGCATGATGTGGCACAGATTTTACGAAGGAATTACGCTATTCCTAAGGGTTAAGTGGAGCTATTGCATGGAGACTTCAGTTAGAACTCATGTGACAGAGTTTGGTGGAGTTATTGAGGTAGTTGGTGGAGTTGTGTTCAGTTTAACTCAGTTAAACACAGTTGAGCTAGTTGTATCTAGTCTAACTGATTGATACACTAGTCTAATTAATTCACTAATTATTAACTCATTAATCAACTAAAGAATACATCAGTTAACTACAGTGCATGGACAGTTTCAGTGGAGACCAGTGGAGAGATAGGTGAAAGGGCAAGTAGACTATTAGTTGTGACTATAGTGTTGCATGATTTTGCACCACACATTGATGGAGATGCCAATGAGGATTGCGTGAGCAAGGCTAGACCAATTCGAGTTCATTCAGAGCCATTCTTCAGCAGGGATTGCACAGTAGAGGCAGGCTAGCAGGTGGCAAAGATCAGTGCATGGATTTGCTAGATCGGGCCTGATTAGTGTGTAGCGATTGGATTGTACTGAAAGCTTGTGAGAAGCTTTGTATGAGGATTGTTACATGATCTATATGACATATATTATATACAGATAGTTGGGGTTTTTAGCTTCAGGATTTCCCGTAAATCACTGTGTTAATGTATGTGAATTTTTACGGTTTTAATGTGTGCATGCAATTGATTTAATTTCCGCATATGATGATCAATGGTGGAATAGATTCTGTATTGTGCATGAAGTCAAATAGTGTATGATCAGGAGAATCTTAGACATATAAAATATCAGTTATATAATTTCTACATGGTATCAAAGCGATATTCATCATTGGAGCAATTGCAAAGCATTGAAGCGATTGAGTTTTGTGCTGGTGGAATTCGAATTTGCAGTAGTGTTTTCTTGGTGTCGAAGTTGAGATGTCTTTCAACGGATTACGATTGGAGTATGCCCTTGAGGACAACTCGAATTATATTGCATGGAAGGACAGGATGGAGGCGGTGCTAGAGGATAATGGGTTGAAGGAGTTCATAGATGCATAAATTCCAAAACCTGCTTCTAGCGATGCTGCCACACTTGACGCATGGAAAAAGAAGACATCAAAATGTCGAAGGATTATTTTGGAAGGTGTGAAGGATCACATAGTGTCCAGCCTTCATGGTAAAGCTTCTCCATTCTTGATGTGGAAAGATTTGACATACTTGTTCCAAAGCAAGAGTGACCAGAGGAAGTTGGCGCTCAAGGCTAAACTCAGGAAGATAAAAATGGAGAAGGACGAAAGTATACCCAAGTACCTCACAAAGTTCGTCCAGTGCAGGGATGAGCTGGGAAGTGTGGGGGTTACTGTAGATGAAGAGGACTTGGTGAGCTTGGCTCTCCTTGGGCTTTCGAAGAGTTGGCACTCCTATGAGGACTTTGTCAATGGTCGGGAGAAACTGCCGGGATGGGAGCAACTTTGGTCGGATCTTGTGCAGGAGGAGATAAGGCGAAGTACTAGGGATATATCTTCATCGAAGAATGAAGATGAACAAAATTTCACTTTGGCTGCCAAAGCAAGGAAAGGGAAGGGAAAGAAAAATCCTTCTCAATCCGGTGCGAAAGGCAAGAAGTAGGACATGTTCAAGGTGAAGTGCTTTCACTGTCACCAACACGGACATTATGCCACTAATTTTCCACAGAAGAAGAAAAATAAGCAGGTTGCTAGATCTGCAGCTGGAGAGGCCTTAGCCTTGCAGTTTGAGATGGATTTTTCGTTGATCGCATGCTTGGTCTCAAGTGTGATGGGATTAGTGTGGTTTCTTGACAGTGGTGCGCCTTTCCATATGACCGGAGACAAATATTTGTTTATTGATCTGGATGAGAAGGATCTTGGAGTGCACATCGAGATGGGCGATGATGGTAGATATAGTGCGACCGGTATCGGGACCATTTTCTTTGAGAGGGAGTCTGGAAAACCTTTCATCTTGAAGGATGTCATGCATGTTCCAGGATTGAAGAAGAATCTTATCTCTGTGGTGATGTTGGAAGACAAGGGATATGATGTTGTCTTTAGCGAGGGAAAGGCTTTCCTGCGCAGTAAGGCAACTGGTGAAACCCGGAGGATAGGGGTTCGAGTTAAGAACCTTTATCAATTGCAAGTAGATGGCTGCGCAGCAATGGAAAGCAAAGTAGAATGAGTGGTGAGCAGGGATGAGGGTGAACTATGGCATAGGAGATTGGGCCATCTTCACCATGGCGCTTTGAAAATTTTGCAGCAGATTTCTACCGAGCTTCCCAAAGGTACACTTGCGCAATCAGATCAGTGCAAGGGATGTAATTTGGGAAAATTTGTGAAAGCCACCTTTCATGAGAAGGATAGTCACGCCATGACGATCCTTAAGAGAATTCACACAGACGTGTGTGAACATTTCTCAGTAGCTTCGATAGCAAAGCACAGGTATTATGTGATATTTGTTGATGACTTTTCTCATAAGTGCTGGATCTTCTTCATGCAGAAGAAGAGCGAGACATTCTCAAAGTTCTGTGAGTTCAAGGCACTGGTGGAGAAAGAGTCAAGGAAGCAGGTGAAGGCTCTTAGGAGCGATAATGGTGGTGAATTCATCTATGGCGAATTCAAAGACTTTTGCAGCGCAGAAGGATTTTGAAGAGAGCTCATAGCGCCTCATAACCCATAGCAGAATGGGGTCGCGGAGCGAAAGAACAGAATGATCGTGGGTGCTGCACTGGCGATGTTGCATGGTCAGGGCCTTCCCATACACTTGTGGGCCGAAGTTTGCAATACTACGGTTTATGTGCAAAATCGTTGTCCTCATAGAGTACTTGGCATGAGTACACTCGAAGAGGCATTTTCTGGTAAGAAGCCCGATATTTCTCATTTGAAGATTTTTGGCTCACCTATTTACATTCATGTGACGAAGGATGCCAGGAAGAAGCTGGAGCTGACCGCAGAGGTTGGGATATTTATGGGGTACACAGAAACACCTCACAACTATCGTGTGTATTTTCCAGACAGTCGGAAGACTATTGTGCGACGAGATATCAAATTTCATGAGGAGAAAGCCATGAAGTGTTCGCTTGAGAGGGAGTCACACTTGCATGCAGATGAGGAGCTATTAGTTCCTAAGGATTAGCCTCAGGATGTGGATCAGCCACAAGAGGAGGTTCATGGAGTGGAAGAAACCACTCATGCAGCGCCAACCATCAGAGGGCAGAAGCGCACTATAGAAGTTGAGCGACTGAATCTTGATGCAGAGAAGATTGTAGGAGCGCCTACATCACAGCGCAGACAGAGACAGTCACCTGACTGATATACTGGATACATGGCTCTGATGATCAAGTGTATCGTGACAGAACCATCCTCTTTCGAGGAAGCTGTGGAGGACCCTGCATGGGTAGATGCCATGGTGGAAGAGTATGATTCGATTGTCAGAAACAGTGCATGGGAGATTGTCCCAAGGCCGGAATGGAAATCAGTGGTAGGTTCGAGATGGATCTACAAAGTGAAGCAAGCAGCTGACAGGAGCATCGAGAAGTACAAAGCAAGATTTGTTGCCCGGGGCTTCTCACAAATTTAGGGGATCGACTATGAGGAAACCTTTGCACCTGTCACAAGGTATTCTTCCATACGAAGCATCCTAGCTCTCTCAGCACAGATGGGTTGGCACATTCATCAGATGGATGTGAAGAATGCGTTCCTCAACGGAGTCATTGAGGAGGAGGTGTACATAGAGCAGCCCGAAGGTTTTGAGATCTTCAGTAGCGAGTCGCTTGTGTGCAGGCTCAAAAGAACATTGTATGGGTTGAAGCAAGCACCTCGTGCTTGGTACACACGGATAGAAAGTTATTTCACCGGTCTTGAATTCACCAAGAGTGATGCGGATCTGAACCTATACCAGATTGTGGTGGAGGGTAAGTTGCTGATAATTGTACTTTATGTAGATAATTTGATTTTGACGGGTGATGAACAGTTGATACTCTCATGCAAGGCTGATCTTGCAAAAGAGTTTGAGATGAAGGACTTGGGCCTTCTTCATTATTTCCTGGGATTGGAAATTTGGCAGCGCAGTGATGGATTGTTTGTGTCTCAAGGCAAGTATGCCTGGGAGATACTGGAGAAGTTCAACATGCAAGGTTGCAAGCCTATCGACACTCCTCTTCCTGGTGGTTGGAGGAAAGAGGATGCTACATCGGCAGAGGTAGTGGATGCCACTGTTTACCAACAGTTGGTTGGTTCGCTCATGTATCTAGTCAATACATGACCAGACATATGCTATGTAGTTAACCAGCTTTCACAAGCTATGGTTAAGCCTACCAAGCTCTTTTGGAAGGCAGGGAAGCATGTATTGAGATATCTCAGAGGCACATCGGGATATTGATCTTGGTACAGACAGGATGATGAGTTGAGGTTGCATGGCTTCACGGACCGATACTATCATATCAGATATTGTGTGCAGCGGAAGATCATGTTACTTTCATACATTCCTACGGAGGATCAGGATGCTGATATCTTGACGAAGGCACTCACTAGGAGAAAATTCGAGTACCATAGAGGCAGGATCGGGGTGGAAGATAATCCCTATCTTGTTGAGAGGGAGTGTTGAGATTGCAATAAGATGATGAGCTTAGTGAAAAGAGTCACCTTCACTAAGTGGGCCCGCAGGCTATTTTTGGCGCAAGTCTATTTTTAGACTATGTCTATTTTTAGACATGTCGATCATATTCTATGAGTTGCAGGTTGCTATTTGTGGATGGTTGGTCAAGTTGGAAAAATATATGGACTTCTATTTTTATACATATTGGGTGGAATCTATTTTTAGATTGCCAATCTAAAAATAGATATGTTGAATATTATTAGCTCTTAATAATATTTGGACTCTAAACACTATCTTATTCTCTTGGAACACTTCAGTTAAGTGCACAGATGTGGCACAGGAGCTGACAGAAGGAATTACGCTATTCCTGAGGGTTTACTGGAGCTATTGCATGGAGGACTTCAGTTAGAACTCATGTGACAGAGTTTGGTGGAGTTGGAGAATTAGTTGGTGGAGTTGTATTTAGTTTAACTCAGTTAGACTCAGTTGAGCTAGTTGTATCTAGTCTAACTGATTGATACACTAGTGAGAGTGGAGTGAATTAATTATTTAATCAATTCACAAATATTAACTCATTAATCAGGCGAATACATCGATTAACTATAGTGCATGGACGATTTCGAGTGGAGACCGGTGGAGAAGATAGGTGAAAAGGGCAAATGAACTATCGGTTGTATTGTAATGTTATGATTTACACCCGTGATGGGGAATGCAGTAAAAATTGCGTGGAAACAATTTGGATAATTCGATTCATTCGAAACCATTCTTGACGAAGTTACTGATGAGCGGTACTTCAGTGTGAAAGATCGGTGCATGGATTTGCCAGATCGGGCCTGATTAGTGTGTAGCGATTGGATTGTACTGAGAGCTTGTGAGAATATTTGTATGAGGATTGTTACATGATATCTATGACATATATTATATACAGATAGTTGGGGCTCTTAGCTTCAGGATTTCCCGTAAATCACTGTGTTAATGTGTGTGAATTTTTATGGTTTTAATGTGTGCATGCAATTGATTTAATTTCCGCATATGATGATCAATGGTGGAATAGATTCTGTATTGTGCATGAAGTCAAATAGTGTATGATCAGGAGAATCTTAGACATATAACATATCAGTTATATAATTTCTACAAACTAGAGGGTTAATAACGTACCAGTTGCACTACAAGGGAGAACTATAGTGAAAGTTTGCATGGATGAGCTCAAACAGGGTTGAAGTTGATCACTCTAAGTGGACAAGGATCAAAGGACCAAACATGGTCAATAAGATGTCTAGATTCAATGTGTTCACTATTTAGATCTCTCTATAAAACAATGTCTCCATAGATCAGTGGAGGAGGAAAATATCACAGGTCGAAGTGTTGTCAAATTTCAAACTCAAAAGGCTTCCTTGTGATAATCCACCATTATGGTCCATATGAACAGTGAGTTGTGGTGAGAAGAGGTCCATAAGTAGGGACTATATAAGGCATGACAATGTATCGATTTGTTTTGGTCTAATATAAACATCTTGTGTTTTTCCCCAATTTATCACTACCTCTCTTATTGGTTTTTATGCAAATGTGTTGATCATGATCATGTACTAATGCTAACAAGTTTTTGCACAACATAGGGTTTGGTGAACTTTTTTGTGTGCAAGTATTCAATATAGGAGTGATAATAGAGAAAATATCGTTGGTGATCCCTCAAGATAACTGCATCAAATGGCTGGATTCTCTCAGTAGAAGGTATGCCTCCTTCTTCCTCTCTGTCATTTACTCATATGCATGCATGTTTTGGGACTGACTCGATTGAAAGATTAGTCGTAACCTTTGTAGTTTAGGCAAGTCTTGGGTAAGCTTGCTAGGTTAAATTAGTTTACTAATGTGGATGAAATTTCTTCTTAAACTGAATTGGTAAATTATCGTTGCTCGCCAGGGGGGGAAATCAAGTCAGTGTCTCTACGAAAACCTGCTCCTACAAATGTATAATCATTTACCCATGTATGTTTATCATCTAACCATTCAAAGTAGTCATTGGCATATGCTCGAGTCGATGCTCTTCCCCCCCAGTCTTGACATCAAATTGGTCCACCTGTCCATATGGGGAGTAAATCTCCATGGTTATGGTGTTGAAATCGACGACCATGGTATCAAAATTTGCTCAAAGAAGAAGGATACTATAGTAGTAGAACATGTTCTATGGAAATTTCATAGATACTATAAATTTTACCTTTAATACATGATTAAAGATATAGGAAATCCACTTCTAGTACTCATAACCCAAAATTCATCATTATTAACAAGTGTAAAGTAAATGGAGTCCAATTTTATATTCAGATAAATAATTTAGAATATAGTCATGAATGACTAGAGGGAAAAAGCTTTATGCAGAAATACTGATGTGTAATCATATCAACTCGTATTTCTTTTAACCAAACATCGTTTAACTGCTAGTGAACATCGCTAGCCCCAACGAAGTTGCCTTAGTATCATGTATGTATTGACCCATAGCCAATAAAAATTCATGGCCCTGATGGGTTTGCATACACTTTCCACAATTTTTGTGCTTTTCAACTTCTCATGTTTAATTTAAAACCACCCTTTCAATTTTCGTGTTTGTGTGTGTGTGTGATCCAATTTTCAATGTGCTTTACATGGTTGATGGTGAAAAACCTTCTATGGGTTTTTTTAATGAGGGCATGGACCATTGTAAGGATGGAATTAAACTCTCCATCCAACCATAGGCCAACTACATTGCAATCCCACCACTCCTAAGCGAGATCAAAAGTCTAAGGGGACACATGTGTAACATCCACTATTCCACCCCTGCTTATTGTAATGATAATTGTGACGGCCACACCAATGTGGAGAGATATGTTGGAAATGTAAATATTTTTGGTCTTCATAATTGTTATTGTACTCATTCCAATATGTATCTTATGTAACAAACAAAATAAGAAAGAACAATATATTATTTTAAAGCATGGGTTGCATTCTCCTTATTGATAGACTTCTAGGTAAAAGCATGTTCTTCATGCTTCTAGGGTTTGTTATATCATAAGATATATTGTCACTAGTCAAGAGAGTCAAAATCATGATTTAAGACCCTTCTAGACAAGATTTACCTTGTAAAAGAATATATTTTGAGTCTAGAAGATCTTGGAAACCTCCAAAGTACAAGTTGGCCCTAGCAACTACAGGTTGGCCTAAAGAAGGGAATTTGATCCCTTAGAAAGGCTATAAATGAAAGCAAATTCAACCTCATTTGATATACTCACTCACAAAAGTTTTATCTCTCAAGAAATAGTTAGATCTAAAGCTAGGAAGACTAAGAAGGCTAAAGCGAAGATCAAGGAAGCAAAAGAACTCTTGAAGATTTGTTTTTAGGCTCTATCTCTATGATATGTGCGAAGAATTAGGGTGTCTACAACTTCAAGGAAGGTAGAAATTACATATCCGAGTTACATGATATCAAGTTGCTAGAAGAGAGAATATTTTGATGTGACTTTGTTGACATTGAAAGACATTAGGAGGATATTTTGAAGAATGGTGTTGCACCATAATTAGGGTTTCTGTAGCAGCTTCAAGATTGAAGTAGTTGAGAACTGGTTGATGCAGGATTGAAACTTTTTGATCTGATATAATTGAAAAAGCTTCTTGAAGGGCTGGCTTGGTTCTTGGAGGAGGACTTGGTATAGGGTTTGGGTCTTGGTTAGCTAATTTGAAGCAGATTATGTAAGAAGAGAAGTGATTTTTTGGGTTTTCCCTGGCTTGAAGCCTAATTTTTGTGTGAATTGTCTTTATTATTTTTCTCTTTGTAATTATTTGATGAAGAATATTTAATAAATAAAAACACAAGAGGATAAATAAATTTCATAATCAATTATTAAGGTAATGGAAAATATGAATTAATAGCTACCATATTGCATTTTCCAACATGTTATGAGACCTAAGGTGAACAAGAGAAGGTAGCTGAGAAGATAATCTTGTGGAAAAAAATAAGGATTTGCCAAGGGAAATCACTTAGATAAGGATCAAATTATTATTGAAGGAATAAAGAAGACTACTTCAAGCTCTCATCAAAGGAAAGCTTGAGAAGGAAGATCACAAGAAGGCTCATTGGAAGGCACTTTTGAAAGAAGCATCAAGGAATATGTTATCTTAGATAACCTTTAGATATGGTTGGAGTTAATTTGTCAAATTAGTTAGGGTTTTAATTTTTTTGAAAATAAAATGGATGTACAAAGTATCATTTGGTCATATAGTCAGTGTGTAGAGTCAATTTGAGTTTTAAGTGGGGTCCATAGTATGGGTTAGAATCCTAATCATCATTCTTGTTAGTTTCATTTGTTTATGATTTTCGTTAGTCACTTTTGCATAAATTTGTAGCAACTCCAGTTAGGGAAACAAAGGGTTTTCTACGGAAGTTACTAAGACTTCTGTAGCGGATCCGTCACTTCGAACACCTCTTCCACTACAAAGATGTGTTGCAGTTACTAATGATACATTTAAAAAAGAAAGGTTGTGGGCTAGAGTCACGATGGATCATGAATATATGCTATAGTTTACCCTTATCCATTATCCCCAAACATGAATACCGAAAAGCTCATTCTTACCTCATTTTCTTTTCACTTTGAGTTTGGTCTTGCTATTGTAGGAAATCCTATTAGTGTCATAGCAAGGTCTAGCTGTCTTTAGGAGAAATTGTAGGTGGCAAGAAGGAGCTATCTATGTGTTGTAGCCATGGCACAAAAAAAGTTGTACAAAGGAGGCTCAGTGGTACAGTATGGGCCCACGAACATGAAGCTATTGGAGGAAGACCCTGTTTTCATCCAATCCTTTGCCAGCGTGGGATGCCTGCATTTTTTCCAGAAGTTGCAGGGTTTTAATGGGAAGATTGCCAAGGATTTTTCCATCAATTTCACAAGAAACAGAATCAAAGGTTGGCATGCTGAATTTTGCAGTGTCCCCTTATACAATTTCTCATGCTACAAAGATTCCCAGGTCTGGTGAAATGTGGTTCAAGGTTCAGAAATTTCAGCTACTCAATTGTGATGAATTTCTCAAAGATGAACACAAAGGGATTGACATGACTGTTAGAATTTCTAGGACTTGCCTCAAAGAGCATTTTTCCAAACTTTTAATGGTCATCCAAAAATACTTTACATGTGAAGGCAGGTTCAACATGGTTTACCAGTATCACTTCACATTTCTCTTGAATTTCATAAGTAAACAACCTCTAGACATTATTTTTTATCTTTATAGGACTTTGGAGAATATGGCTGACAAAGTCCAAGCTAAACCTGATGCTAGGAATGCTTCTATTTTCCATCATGGCCTCATCAAATTTCTTATTGTAGAGGAGCTCAATAAGTTAAACAAAGATTGAATTACCTTCTTGTTTTTGAGTGGTTAAGAGTTATATGCTACCACCCATTCTAGAAAAACTCCAAAATCTCAATCAACAACTCCTAGAGAAGTGAAGCAACTAGAAGCAGAACTTGTAGTGAAAAATTCCACAAGCATCGGGAAAAGGATGACCAGACAACAAAGTAAAGGGAAGGGAAGATTTTATATTCTAGAAGCCATTGAGATTGAAGAAAGTCCATCCTTTACAAGTGAAAAAGGCAGAAACTCAGAAAAAGAGCAAGAGGGCCAAGAAAATTGATTTCACACAAGAGGAACTGGGTTTTATCTTCAAACTAAGGAAACATGTTACAATATCAATGCAACAAACTGAAAATATGCAAGAAGTGCCCTTAGAAAAAGGAGATTCGACAAATAGAAGAAAATTAAAAGAGCTTGTGTCGTAAAAAAACTCAGATAGAGGTTTTACAAGAATAGTTGAGAGAAGCTAGAGAATAAGTGATTGATTATAAACTACTATTTGAGGAGTTGAAAGAGGATGTGTCAAAGGAGCTAGATTTCTATGAAAAAGTTGGAGAAGAATCTAGAAAAACGATGAAGAGGACTCTACATTTACACAGAATGCTAAATCATGTGTACAAAAGGAACAATTGGCTACAGGAAGACACGAAAAAGTTGCGGAGACAAGTCAAAGCATTGGAAAATCAAATAGAAACGATCAAATTTGAACTCTCAAAAATAAATCTCAAGCTCATAGCTGAAGTAATAGGCACCTCTCGAGTATGGTAAATTTCTCACTTTTTGCCTATATTATGCTAAAGTAATAGTTTTAGCAATATATATGGTTAGATAGGCTATAAGGAATGATGAGAAGGCAGAAGAGTTCACAAAAACTCAGAAAATTCACAGTTTCGTAGCAACTCCCCATAGTTAAGCCAAAAATTTGCTACGAAATTATTGTAGCTTACCATTGAGGAAAATGCAAATGAAATTTTCAGCTAAGGGAGTTATAATGGCATGAGTTTAGCTAAAATACATAAGCGAAACTTCAAAACTTGCAGGAAGATCATAAAGGTAGCAGATTGGTGTTTTTTGTAGCTTGCTACCAAATTTTTCTACGAAACTGTCAATTTTTTTTTTCTTTCTATGCTATAGTTTTTTATTTTTCATCAGACAACAAGGCAGCTATATGGGTTATAGGTCATAGGAGTTTCCACATCATAAGTCAAAGATATCCTTATTTCAAGAAGACATGTTAGCAAGTCAACCTAGGTCAACACATCCACATGGCAGGAGCACATCATCAAGTCCAGCACATTCAGCACACTCAGCAGTTGGTTGGATTCGAAAAGGTTCAACAATAGAATGTTTGAGGACTCATAAATTAAAAAGAATCCTATTTGTATTCAAATTATGTCAAAACAAAAAATCCTAAGAAATCTCATATTTTTTGTATGTCAAATAAGATTAGGTCTCTTAGTATGATTCAGAGCTGGCCCTAGGTGGCAGTTTTTGTAATTAATGAAAGATGGATATATTTCTCTATATATTTGTACTTTTTTTACTCTACAAATGTTGATCGATGATGTGAGAAAGACCAATTTTTGTAAATCTTTATCTAGTTAATATACATTTGAAACATAATTTATTTTTCTACTTGAGATTATTTTTGGCTTTCATGTTATCTCATTATGATTTTATGATGTTATCAATTTTCATGGCTTAATTGATTACTTGGAATTCAATGAAATATTGCCCCAAATTCCTTCAGTTTCCTGTGTTTAACTATAAATATTCACTTCACACTAGTTTAAAGCCAAAATGCCTCAACTTCCACAAAAAAATGTTTGACTTTAATTGAATTTTATTCTAACTGACTCCATGCCTAGTGGTGGTGGTTATCACACTCTCTTTCACCTGCAAAAATCACACAAAAATCCAGATTTATCCATCTGTAATTGATTTTTTTCAGAACATTCTACTTTTTTCTCTAAGAGAGCCCTCTCATGCTAGAAGGGCTAACTTATAGCTACAAGTGGTTTGAAATAGTTACTCTTGGTTGGAGGTTGAAACAACCCTGCCTATCCTATCAAGTGATAACATAATAATTCATCACTCTTTGAAGTTGTTGTTGAAGGTATCCTAGAAGACATATTTCTAGGACATCATTAAAGTCTCTTTGGAGATCTTGAAAGCATCAAGATAGTTCGAGACATCATTCAAGAAGGAAAGACTCTCTATTGACAAGTTAGTATCATATTACTGTATGCTTGAATCTAAATTTAATATGGGTTATTTCTGCAAAGAAAATAGTAAGCTTGCTAGCTCAGCAAATTTCCTAGCAGGGAAGAAAAGCATTGTTCTAACACTTACATAACATGAAGTAATGGAATATGTCCTCGGCGAAGTTTATGAACCTAGCAAAGACAAGAATCAAGAGCTAGACAAATACAAGAAAGGATAAGTAAGAGAACAAAGGATCATTTTGGAATCCATTAATGATCATCTTGTTCCATTTGTTACTAATTTACAGACTTCTAAGGCTATGTATGCCAATATAGTAAATTTTGACTCTATAAGTGCATGAGGTCAAAATATTTCTTTGAGAAACCAACTATATAGAATAAATAAATCGAGGGATGAAGACATGGCCTCCTACCTAATGAATATTTCAAAAATAAGAGATCAATTTCATGGGCTTGGGGAGACAATTTCTAACTCTGAAATGACCATTTGTGTACTAAATTCCTTGCCACCAAAATGGAGCAGTTTTGCAACTATCATCTACTCTAAGAAAGAATCTACTCCTTTCAATGAGTTGTGGGCTCTATGCATATTGGAAGAAAATAGGATCAATAAAAATAATGATAATGAATAAAATGAACAATCTTAAGTTTTTATTGCAAGAACTAAGAAGTTGAAGAAGGAAAAGTTTGGAAAGTCCAAGAAGAAGCTAGATATGTCCAAGGTTTAATGCTTTGAATGCAATGAATTTGGACACTTTAAGAGGGACTATCAAAACAAGAAAAATAAAAAAATAAAGGAGATAAGTGAAGCTCACACGACTAAAGAAAAAGGAGAACCTGAGAAAAAGTCAAATAAACGAGATGTCAAAGATCTTTACTATTGAGGAAGGCATCTTCTTTATTAGGCTCTTTATGAAAATTTTCTTTCATTTAGAATACCATGCATTGTCGATTACTCTAGAAGAGTTTTGTTGTAAAAGCATGGCATCATATATATTAGCATAGGATTTATAGTCTACTTGATTGATTTTCTTTGTAGGAATCATCTAGTCTTTCAAAAATTGAGAAAATTGGACCATTTTCTACTATTATTGTTCATCCAGGAATTCTCTAACATCATATTAGAGGTATTCATTTTTCTAAGGTAGATCTTCATCGTGTTAGTGTGTTTGGTGCATGAATGTATGGAATCACACTCGCTTAGGAGAGGTGGTTTTTCCCTCTTAAGTTATTGGTCATAGGCAGAAAATAGATGGAGTCCAGCAAGTTAGTGGAACATGCTAAAACATAAACATACTAGATAGATAAATAACATGCATATTCAAACATAAAAATTAAACTAAAACTAAAAAAAATAACACAAAATCTCTAAATAGAGTCAAATAACTTAAATAATCCAAACAACAGCGCTTACATCCCCTCTTATTGAGTGCTGGTAGGAAATGAGGATGAAACTTTAACCCACTTGCCAAGGGGCCCTTAGAACTAGGGGTTCTAAGTCTCGATGCAAGGATGTCTTTACTTCCGAGCTGCCTTGGCGCAAAGTCTCCCTCTCTCTACTATGGTGGACTGGAGTTGTTGGATGGCCAACAACTGAGTCCCCTCTATCTCTGCTCTGGATCACACACTGTTGGTATTTCTTGGGGCAATTTTGGCTAGCATAACAATGTGCTCTCATATTGTTCATCTCTTGGTGGCCTTTTATAGGAGAATACAAATCCTCCTTCCCTCTCTTGGTACATTGTGGATAGTGACCCAAGAGAGGAGGGTGATTCCATTATGTGCTCCCTTGAGGTCCTAAGGAAGCTTGGGCAGCTGTCCTTAGGTGGCTTCAAGTGTGGAAGCAATGTCCTGGAGTGTGCCTTGTGGTCCCAGAAGGTGACTTCTGCCACTCCCAAGATTGCATGCCTTTTTGGGTAAAAAGCGCGCAAAGGCACAGTTATCGAATAATTTTGCGTGCAAAGGCGCATTTGACTGGTTCTTTCTGTGTACAATTTGATTTTTCCTTTCAGACCTTAGAGATTTTTAAATACTTCTAAATTATCGAATGTCTTTCAGCCCTGTACATATTTATGCTTGACATTAAATAATGTCACCTTTTCTTGTCCAATTTTCTAGTGATAACAGTTGCCCCCTAATGTGTGAGGTCTAGGAAGAACTATAGAGCCGAAATACATTATAGTTTATTTTCTGTGTACTGTGTGGAGAGAGAGAGAGAGAGACCTGCGTGTAGCTCGGAATTGGAGACACCCTGCACCGGGTCAAAGAGTGACCATGTCTTGTGGGATCCCTGCAATCAATGGTATAATACAATATATACAAATTTTCCACGAGGCGGGCATGTCCCATGCTCGTGATGCTTTGGCTAGTTAAACAAATCTATTTGATAGATACAGATTCAAACTGTGTCATTAGTATGGTAGTGATCTGTTGGTTGATGATGACGACTACAGACGCCCCCAGGGGCGTTTTTTCTTTGAAAATAGGTGTAAATTGGTACCCATATGCATAAACTTGGTATGGAATCTAAATGCGCGTTTGTACGCATAGGCACTGACTGGGACCTCCCATGTAAGCATTGCTGACAGAGACGCTTATAAAGGCACGAGTCTTCAACAAATTTGATCAAAGTGCAATGGTTGTAAGGTACGATACCATCCTGACATGAAAGCTTTTGTTGTAGTCGAATGTCAAGAGGATCGATGACATTTGTGGGAAATGATGTCTCCAACAGTGCCACTCGAGGATGTCCCTTTTATGGAGAGGGGTGATCCAAGGTACTGCTTCCTTTTTGGAAAGTAGGTGTTGATGTTGAAAAAAAGGAAGCCTCAACCAAACAAGTGGGTCACAGATATAGAGGATTAGGATCCTAGATGTGATGGGTTTAACATAGGAATGATGGCGAGGGGTGAATGAAAATTGATGATGGGGATTCAGTGGCCCAAGGTCGGAGTATAAAAAGCAGCTTGGCAATAGTCATAACTATTTCTAATGGGGAAATCCCTGGAGTCGGTAGGACTTCCAGGGTGGGTACAAGCTGGTTATGAATGTCATGGTGGCTTTTGCGTGGGGGTGTGATACTTCGACCAAGGGTGACGAGGGGCTGCTTCCATGGGAGAAAAAATGAATGGGTGGGTGAGGGATGTAGTGCACCTTATGCAGTCTCTGTACACTTACCAAAAGAATAAAATAATGGGGTTCAGTTTGTACAAAACATAGACACGGGTGCCCCAAAACATGAAAGTGTTCACTCACTGATGATGTGTGGGGGATGTTTTTGCTGAGGGTGGGGGCCCCATTGGTTGGTCTCATGTGTGATTTTGATGAAGCAGATGGAAGAAATGTTGCAGATGGGTTATGTTGATGGAGGTATGGTAGGCATAATGCGAGGCGTGGTAGTGTGCTTTTCGATCTACTTTCAAAAACCTCGTCATCTGGGAAAGGGGTTTTATTTTGATATGGTAAAACTTGACATGATGCATGACGACTGAATGGGCATGAGGTGCTTCTCGGACTATAGTGGTATGGCCATGGCATCAATTTTGCTGTGATATATGGTCTAATTTGGGTGACGAGCGACATGGAGGGGAGGCTCTACCGACCAACGAGGATGCTTATCATGTGCAAGGTGAGGTGATGATAAACATGGTTGGATGTGTGGAACCTATGGTTAATTTCTGATAGAGAAATGATGTCAGGATATGCAGATTTTTTCTGGGACTCTATCATGCTGGGGGTAGAATGATACCTGCTCTGGAACTTTCAGTGGATGGAGCTATGGATGGTTTGCATACTACCTGAAAAAACAACTACCCCGAGTGAAAGCATATTCTTTATCCAAATATTATTGAAATACATGTGCTTTAAAAAAGAAGATGAGAGAGGGCATACCTGTCAGCGCTAAAAAATTATTTTTTCGAGGGTGCGAATGTGTGGCACCGCCTTTGGGCGTTATGGGGTGCTAATCACAGTGTTGCTTTCAGTCCGGTGATTGGGCCTTCAGAGCTCTCGTTATGGTCCTCCAAAGTTTCTGAAAAGGGCGCCATATAGGCGAATATGGATTTATTCAGTTCATTTGTGTCTGTTGAGTATTGAGAGGTTGGAGGCTTCTGCGAAGCAGTTCTTGCCATTGCAGTCAGCTTGAGCCCCCAGGATTAGCAATTTTATGGCCAGGTAAACTCCATGACATCTTGCATTTTAATTTTTTTCAGTCTGTGAGTGACGGGGTACGTACAATACTTGTTTGTACGGATCTTAAGCCAGGATTTTCCCTGAGTGCACAGGCGATCAGGGTACTGGCGTGCCTTCTGCATGATGTCCAAATTCTGGGCGTGCCTATGAGAGGAATAGGCGCGCCCTCCTCATGCATGTCTGAGGGACAGGCGCGCGAAGAGCCAAGGCTAATTTTGTCAATTTTTTGGGAATTTTGCCTCTTTTTTGATGTTTTTATGCTACTGATGTGCTCCTGTTTTGATGACAGGATGTTGTGGAGGAAATGAGATTGGCCCGAGCTCCGCAATGCTTTAGCTGCTGATGGTCAGGCACGCCAACAATTAGTGCGATGGGGTCTCCTGAAATTCATGGAGAATGACCTTCTTTGATCACAGGATCTACTTCTGCGCTACTTGATCCAGTGTTGGAGTAGGCGACGCAAGGTGATGGTGCTACGTGGGTGTGACCTCACTATTCGTCTTGAGACAGATATCTACTTTGTGACCGGGCTACTGGCTTAGGGTGAGGTGCTTCGGTATCCACTTCCCTCTGGGAGGGTGGATCTTAATCGGTTCTGGGTGCGTCATTGTGGCGGGGTGCCCCTTACAGAGGGGTGCATTGCTATTTCCACGATGACAAATTTGGCTAAGAGGTGTGCTTTGGCGGCTATTGTGCAACTGGTAAGGCCGTTTACTCCATATAAAGCATCGAGTTCGCAGATTGGTGTCTTACACCAGTTGAGGGGCGATCACTTTTTCGACTTTGCCCCTTTTTTTTACGACGGGATGCTGGCACAAATTTATAAGGTCTGGGATGGATCGAAGCTATTTACCTACACCTGAATTTTATGCAGCATTATGTACGAGCAGGTGGTGCTGCTAAGACTGGTGGTGGCGGTGCCTACTGGGGGCCCACGAGAGCCTCACATGAGGAGGTGGGCTCCTGTGATGCCTGGAGGAGGTGGGGGTAGGGTGGGGCGTTACTGGAACGCCACCACACAAGCTTGGTTTGAGGCCTAACCCTCAGATGTTCTTGCCATTCCATTATGCAGGGATGGACTTCCAGGGGGATCTAGACATGGGTCTTCTTGCTGGATATGCTTGGAGCCCAACAGGTATGTCTTTGTGTTTTCTACGTTTATTTGAGTATTTATGTTTTATATGTGTATTATGATGACATTGACATAGTTTAGGTTACTCGTGAAGATGTTGGCGAGGTTGGTTGTCCCGTGGCTCGGTTAGTTGGGCACGATCCGATTCGGAGACCTCAGGGAGCTCTCGGGGGGCTGGGAGTAGTTCCTGCACAGCCTCAGGGTGGGGTACCCGGTGGTGAGGCTGGCCCCTCGGGGGAGGGTAGCAGCTTGACTGCTGCCGAGACTGCAGCTGAGAGAGCTCGTGTTGATGCGACAAAGGCTCGTGTTTCTAAGATGACCGAGCGGGTGTCAGTTTTGGAGGATGCCTGGGATCGAGTGGACCGCTTGACCCAGGGGATGCTGACTTGAGGATTTTTAGATGATCTCGAGGATGTATGGCTAGAGACCTTGATGGCCCGGGAGAGGGGCTATCAGCTAGTTTTACGTCGGGTGGAGGTCTCGGTATTAATGGCAGTTTGAGTAGTCATACTAGGAGTGATAGAGTCCAGGTGCCCCACCTGGGGGAGCACCGCCCTAGAGTCTTTTTTTACACGGGGAAAGAACCCATTACGAGGATGCTTCCCCTATTTTTAAAAACTTATATGTGTATTTTTTGGGTTGACCGATGGGTCAAAGACACTATTTTTGTACTCAGACACATACACTGTGATATATATGAGAGATATTTTTTGCAGCTCTACATGGTGTGCCCCTTTTTTTTGCTTATGGATTATGTTATGCTGATGGATATCTATGTTTTATATGTTTTTGTTTTTTATGTATGATGGTTTATCCGAGATGCTTTCTAGTTTAGAATATTGTTAGCTATGCGATCAGCTGTTTGGTTCCGACTCCTTGATACATGTGTGAATGTGATGTACTCAATTTTTTTGTTTAATATTTTTGCACGCAAATATTTTCTAAATAGATGTGAATCTCTTGTCTCAAATGTTTGGTTTAACTACGATACTACTAACTGGGAACCGAGGTAGATTTGCATATGGTGTATGCCTTGATGGAGTGCGTCGCACATAAGTCCGATAACGGTGTCATACTCTTCCTGATTGTTTGTTGCTGAACCGATGCACACACCATTGGTGCAGAGTGGTGACCGGTCAAGGTGATAGATAACCCAGGTGGATGCTACTAAACTTTGAGGCCATCTTGATGCTCCATTAGCAAATTTGAAGTAAGGGTCGAGTTGGTAATCCATTGTAACATTCGAGTGCATTTTGTAATAATTCTTTTGGTTAAAAATTTACAGTAGTTGGGTTTGTGTACGTTGACTCTAGGGTATGGCCTTCTTGGCCCTTATGGGTAGAATTTCTTGAGGTAAAGGCTGTTGACGGGGTTGCTGAGGCATGTCCCATCCAGTTCAGTCAAGATGTATGCCCCCTGGCGGAGACAATGTTTTATGATGTAGGGTCCTTTCTACAAAGTTTCAAACTTTCCTAACCCTAGGGCTTCTTTTGCAACATCATAGCAGAGGACTAACTCTCCCTCGGTGAATGAGAAAGGGTTGATGTGGCGGTCAAATGATGATTTTTCCCTTTTCTTGTGGGCCTCGTTGTGTTGCAGCGACTATCATCAGCTTTCGTCGACGAGCTCTAGTTAGACTAGATGTTGTTCTAGAGGCTCAGTATCATCAAGGAGTTCGATGATGGCATGCAAATTCAGGATATTGCGGAAATCAATACAAAAGTGTAAGGAGTCATGATTTTTTGTGACAGGAATAAGGTGGAAATCCTGGGACGTGGGGGCGACTTCAATCCTGTTTCCGATATACGATGATACAAATCGTATGTGGTGTATCGTGTCTTCAACGTTTGGTGGGGCAAGAATCTCCGCGATGGGAGTTTGCGTGAGTGCAAGGTTGGGTCCCCTATTAGGATGGTCAATTTCCTGTTGGTGAAAATTGTGCCTGCTGCAGGGGTTCCTGAATGTTTCCATTAGCAGGCATGCCTTTGGTTCGTGGTTATGGCCAGTGAAAATGGTGCACGGTACCACTGTGCCAACTGAGTAGATTGTGTGGGAATCAACACTACTCTTCGTCCCAGATGTGAATGCTTGGAAAGGATTTGTTGTAGAATATGAGGTCTTCTGCTTCCATTTCCATGTCATTGGCATGGTTGTGTTTAGATATTCTGGGGAGTGTAGAACTAACACTGCTCTTGCCTCTCTTAGCTTGGAGAGATGCTCACATTTAATTGTATGATGAAAGTGTGAACAAATCCGGCAATAAGTACATGTGATTTTCTCTTGTTTAGAGAGAAGTCTCTGTGGGAGAGAGGAGACTGCGTGAAAACTGTTTGCGAGGTGATTTATTTCTTTGAACTGATTGACTCGGTGGTCAATCAGGTCGCATAGTCCACATGTTATCCTAGGTTGGGTCTGGGTCATTCTTGGTTGGTGCGCTGTTCCATTTTTCCCATCACCCCGATGTGGGTGAGGGGTTTCTGGTCTAGGGGTGATATACTTTCTATACCCTTTGAGGAGATCATGTTCTTTCTTCTCTAATGTATGAATCATATCAATGAGAGGACGAACTTGCGGAATAGAAGTACAATGCTGCCCACAGTGATTGCCTTGACATACCGAGCAAAATAGCCTAGATATGGGGTGCCCAGCGTGCTTAGTTGGTGGCATGACTAGGTACCAACGATGTAATGCTGCTAAATCAGGGCAAGTGGAAACCACATGATTGGGCATTTTACATAATGCACATGTTGGTATTCTCTATAGAGAGTGGTTGGGGGTAACTAAGGGTTCCCTGATTGGTCACTTTTCAGCTGACAGGAAGAGGATGGATCTGCTTGACACATCTTCTTGGGTTTTCGTGCTGTTCGTAGATTCCAAGTTTGAGCCATCTTCTTGGTAGAGGCGGACTATGGTGGATCACATACATGTCAACACTGCACGGAATCTAGGGATGTAGTGACAATGGCGCACCGGGTGATTGCCATCGCATATCTGACATGAATACTGGGTGTTCATGTCAGTGCGATATAATACATGAACTAGATACCATCGCTAGAACATTTCCAGAGCTGGGAAATCGATGATGAAATGATCGCGCTCATCATAGAGTACACAATGCTCGATGGGAGGAGGGGGGATAGTTGGGAGTCTTTCTGGTGACTGTCGTTCCTCCTGCAGGTAAATGACGGTGCGAGGTTCATCTCCATATGATTGGGTGGAGGGATTCTCTTGATAGGATTGCTCGATGGTGTGTAAGGCATCCCTATATCATGGAATTTTTGGGCAATGATGGGTATAGTGTCCATAATTGTTGCAGATAGTGCATGCGTGATTGGTACGCAATGCTTTTCCTTTACTTTTGGTGGCAGGTTCCTTTTTACGGGAATGTGGTGTTGCGATGTCTGCCTCAGAGCTTAGGAGCGATTTTAATTCGTCCAGTTCTAGGCAGATGTGGGTAGGGTGTCCTACTATGTCACATATGGCACAACTTGGTGATTCCCGTCGCACGGTGGGAGTCTCCAGTTTCTTTCCTCTTCTCTCGGTTTTCTTAGTCGTAATCATTGGTTTTGCAATGGGAATTTCCTTTGCAGGGATGTTTTTGATAGTTTCCTGAATGGGTGGGGCCTCCTCGAGACTCAGGGGCACTAACCCTGTGGTGGTGATGTGTGTGGCTCTAGACCCAGTAGGGGGAACGAGGTACCAAATTGGTATTGCAAAAGATATGTTTGGTAACACCACGGTGGCCAAGACCTGCTGGGATATGAAACCAGCTGGGGGATAGAGAAAAGGGGTTTGGGAGGCGGCGTAGGCTATAGAGGATGCCGTGGCCGAGGACTCAATGTCATTACTTCTTGTGCCTATATCTTGACTAGCTTCGGTGCTTGATGTGGACATCATGCACACCGGAGCCCTTGTGACATCGGGTGATGACTCAGGTATAACAAGGGATCTCCTAGAAATGACCCTAGGATGGATGATGGTTTGAACTGGCCGGGGCCATATTCTTGGTACCATGAAAGCATGTCTGAAAATGTGTCTACGTAGGGTATAATGACATCAGTATTTTTTCGGGGTTGCTTTTCGCTATGCGTCAATTGGTCGACAGTAACGATGCGGTCCTCATGGGGGAACATCATAGTTTGTGTTAGTATGAATCTTTTGTCGAAGCGTACGAAAAAAGACCACTTTAGCTACACATAACTTATAGCCCTAACATCAAATATGGCTGCCAATATCTTCAGATCTGCAGTTAGTTGATCAAGACAAATGCTGCAAAAATCCAGATCTATGCATAAAGAGACATTAAGCAGTAAAAATAAGGTTTTGCTCCATACATCCAATAGACAAGACAAGAACAATATTTTGAAAGAATTTTTGTATTAAGGGCACCTGGGAGGAAAACAAGAAGGTGTTTCCAATTCTCCTCAATGGGATGGGTTCTTGGAAGTCCTCAGCACTTCAGATCTAGCATTTCTCTCTCATGTTGGTGTAGAAAACCCAGACAAAGATAGAACTCAAAGGGAGCTCACACAGCAAATAATGGAAAATATGACAATGATAATGGCTCAAAGTCATACCAAGAGTATAGATCCAGAGTGATCTAATAGGCAACAAAAGGTGAAGAATGGTAGGAGAAACCCTCCTATTTATAACAAAATATTGGGTCATTCTAGATCTTGGTGCATGATTAAAATAACATTAACCAAATCTGGATCCACCTTTTATGGAATATTTTATTATATTTGTTGGAGGGAAAAAGTATTTGACTTGGGTCAAATCCCTTTATTTGTAAATAATAAATAAATAAATGATTTATTTATCATTTTAAGGAAGTGGTTGAATGATAATGAAATAAATAATGATTTATTTAATTATTTATGGATGATTTAGTCATATTTAACAAGGAATATTATTTAAATAAGATTTAAATAATTATTCCTAGAAAATAATAAGATAAATAGAGATTTATCTAATTAATTTCTTTGTTTTGGGTTAAACATGATGAGGAATAATAATTAAATTATTGTTTAATTAATTATTCCATGAGGAAAATCAAGCAAATATAGATTTGTTTAATATTTCCTTTTGGGGTTTCCTGTTTAGACCATAAACAACCTAATAAATGTGGTTTATTAAGTTATTTTACATAGTGAAAGCAATTTTACTTAGGGTAAAATTGGTCTTACATGGTGTACTTGGGTCCATCTAATGATAATAGGTTAGATGACAAAAAAATGGTGTGATTGCCCTAGCATCACACAGTGTTAGGAGCAAATCGTATGACCGAAGTACGTTGTAAGAATTCAATCACCAGACATCGAAAGGGAAGTCAGAGAGAGAAATGTAAGGTAGACTAATGTGCTGAAGAACTAGACCCTGAGGAGACGAGACTTACAGGTGCAACAAGTCTCTTTTTATGAGAGGATACCTGTGCTAAAGGCGGCGGGGGAGGCATACCTATGCCCGCCGAGACAAAGTCCAAAAGAATAGTGTGTC